>PVQB02000337.1:0-69747 GCA_002980475.2 Fusarium beomiforme | reverse complement strand
TCCAAGAGTTCTTGACTACAAAGGCATAGCCTCGTTCACGGGCCCACGTGTTAATGGCGGTAACGAGGTCCTTCCGTGAGGGATACTCGCGTTCAGGTGGGAGAATATCATCAGGGAAGTAATTTGAGGCATCAATTGAGTTCATCTTAAGTAAAGGAGAGTATAGTAAGCTCAATTGGCGTTATTTGTGATGTTAACTGTTGAATTGGAAGGTCTAGGTTGAGGCCACATATGCCTCTTTCCATACAAACATTGAGCTTACATAAGGATTGATACGGGCACAGCTAGCTAAGCTGTGCCCGTAAGGTCACGTGGTTGATGGATATTGACACAGCTAGCTGTGCCTCTATCCTTCGCCGTACTCAGTGAAATGCTGACTCAGAGCAATTCCGAGCCAATCCGCATGCTAAGACAAGAAGGGTAGGACCCATTGATTTCCAAGACATGATTGGATCTCTCGTAATCCTGACAACCAAGCCCCATTTCCCATATCAGCCACTTTGTTGGAATTTCACATCAGCCTCAACGCTCTCATTGGCATAAACAATCGCCTCAGCATCCTTTACCCTTTACCTCCAACTGGCGTGCAGACTTGTGACAAGTAGACGGGCCTTTTCGCCCCAGAAGATATAATGACGAATCAGATCATCCCAATGCGAGGCAAGTTCAAGCGGGCCTCGACTCCCAAGGTCAGAACGGGATGTATCACCTGGTACGTGGATAGCTTACCGCCTCGCTTGTCGTAAAAAGTCACTAATCGGGAAACACTGCAGCAAGTGAGTCCAGGTCCTCCGTTGGGCTCTCATATAAAGCTTATAATTCTCTCACTGCTAGGATAAGGCACTTGAAATGCGATGAAGCAAAACCGTTCTGTCGACGCTGTCATAACGACAAGATGAAGTGCGACGGTTATGCACCACCCAAGCCCAACACCTCGAAACGCTCCAAGCGACGGGATCCTTCGTCGAAAGCTAAAGTCGCTGTATCATCGCCTCTGCTGTCAATGCAAACCATCGACCAACTCTCTCTGTTATCAGACCCCGAGAAGGTCTACCTCCAACATTTTCTGCACTGGACATCAAAACAGCTTTCGGCTTCTTCAGCTGTTGTGAACTTCTGGCTGAAATATGCGCTTCCAATGTCATACCATTACGATGCCATCAGATATAGTATGATTGCAGTCGGGGCATCTCATCGAGCCTTCATGGCCCATTCCCTCCCGTACTCACGACCTGATCACCTACAGCGTCCCGTCATCCAACAATACAACAGAGCCATATCGTCGATTCTTCCCATCATGTCCTCCCCCTCAAAGGAGAACATACATTGCATCCTAATTTGCTGTCTACTGTTCATGACTTGTGAGGGACTTACTGGTCGATACGATCAACTGTTGCAACATCTTGCAGCTGGTGATACGGTACTTCAGTCACTTCGCCATTCCGCTTCTCCAGAAGAGTCAGTTATGATGGAGAGACTTGTCGACATGTTTAGTCAGATGGGGCTGGCGTCGTCTGGGTTTATGGGAGATCATCCTCTCTCGGGCATGAAGAAGTGGTTTCTCAATGATCATGAGCACAACGAGTACAATGATTCGCCATTTAAATCACTCGACGAAGCATCACATGCTTTACAGGACCTTCAACTGAATCATGACTTCCAGCCCTGGAACCCAGATAGGGAAAATGGCCTGGCCAACGACGATGCCTTTGAAGATCTGCTTCAGCGATGGAAGACAAGTTTCGACGCCTTGAATAGAAGATCAATGTCAACCCTATCGACTGAAGAGATATCACACTCTCGAACTCTACAGCTTCGCTATGAGTATCTGCAGATGTACATCAACGCATACGACAATAAAGGATTGCAACCTTCGCAGCCATACAAGCCTTTCATAGAGACAGCGGAACAAGTAGCCGCGCCTTTCATAGCGCTGAGGCAACCCACATTCTCACTAGATGGATGTCTTGTTTCGGGTCTCACATTCGTGGCTATATCAACACCAGACAAAAATGAGAAGCTGCGAGCACTTGATATGCTACAGAGGCTGAATCATCGCGAAGGAATCTTTGACAGCAATGACATTGTCGAAATGCACGAGCTTGCAGCCCTGGATATCGACTGGGGCTCTGGTTCCGATTCTGAAACTGATATCGAGGAACCTGATCCACCCCTGATGGCTCCCGCTGGGATACCGCAAATGATTGAGGGACTTGCCCGTAAGACTGGAAGGGTCAGTAGGCAGCTGGAAGGGTTAGACACAGGGTCATGGACAAAGGCCAGTTAGAGTAAGCAACTTGCACGAGTCAACTAGTATTGTTCAAACTTTCTAGACACAATCCAACTGGCAATGTAGCACCTATCTGGGCTCATAGAATAAATAGAGTAGATACTCACTAGCAAAAGGTCCTGTGATTGTCATGCTTAGCAGCACTCGCTTATGCAGCCCAGGACTTGCCTGAAAGATCTAGAAGTATATCGAAATGTCTACGGAATCTATTCCCCAATGGATTTCATGAGAACTTTCCCGTGGGCTTACAATACGCCTACTCATCTTGGACTCTATAGTCAACTGGCTGATATCGCCATAATCTGGAAGAGGCGATTCAATAGAGAAGAGAGTGTGATGTGAACTTGATATAAAGATATCCAACGTTATGTTCATTTCAACTATTGACAAGTGAAAGGCTATGTACGAATATGAAAGCAGCAGAAGCTCGGACTATATACAGACTCATTCACCAGCTACTACAGTCGCTTACAGGGTCTTCTTGGCCCAGCCGACCTGCTGGTTACCACCGTCAAAGACAACAAAAGCAGCCTTGAGAGCAATATCACCAAAGATGTTGACGCCAAAGTCGTCGCTGGGTTGAATGCCACCATAGCAGGTAGAAGAACCATCTGTGACAGGGGCATAGTTGATATAAGAGCCAGGGATAGTGATGGTAACACCACCGACAGCGAAGCTGAAACTGGGAAGAGTGGCAGAGCAGCTGAAGACATAGCCACCATAGGTGGAGCTGTACTTGGCACCGCTGACCTTGGCGTAATATGCAGAGTTGATGCTGTCAGGGAGAAGGAGGAGAGTAGTGCCGGTGTCAGCAATACCATCGATGGGGCTACTGTTGAGAGAAGCAGAGCCAATGGCATAGCCAGAGGCAGTGAAATCCCAGAAACCCTGGGAAGAGTCAACAGAGGCATAACCGATCTTGCCAGTATAGGCTGAGCTATCGATGTAGCCAAAGTTGTACTTTCCAGGCTTCTGGTGCTTCAGGTCAGCAGTGAAGACAGGAGCGCTCAGTGTGCTGATAGCATTGTCGAAAAAGGTCTTTTGCTTGGTGGGCCTGACCTGGTTGATGGAGCTGAAGCCAAGACCCAGGAGACCGTCAAGACCAGACTCTTCCTCAAACTCAGAGGAGACCTTCTGAGCGGCCTCAACGGCCTGGGAGCTCACAACGAGGCCGCCGACAGAAACCTTGTCCTTGTAGACATCTCCAGAAGAGGAACTTCCGTCGCCATAGCTAATCTTCCATGTAGCACCAGAGAGCTTCTTAGCTGTGCTGCTCTTGGCAGGGTTGTACTCATCGTGACCGCTGCTTCCAGTGGTCTCAGTGCTGAAGACCCAGAGATCAGAGGAACCAGTATCAAAGTCCAGGTTAAAGGTCTGAGCAGGAGTACCGATTTGCACGGGAGTCAACCACTCGACATCCTCGTCAGCGGGTGTAGTAGTAGCGCTGCCGCTGCCATTCTGACGCTTGGAGTGAGACTTGGGAGGTCTAGCGGCCTTGGCAGCCTTCTTAAGACCCTCAGGAATAGGAACGCCATGCTTGGCATAGGCGTGGGCGAGAGCAATAGGACCGCTCTTGACGAACTTGGGGTTCTTGACTTGTTCAACGGTGAACTCCTTGTTTTGGGCAGCAGGGGCGCCGAGGGCAATAGAGGCGAAAGCCAAAGAGGCTGTGAGAAGAGCGTTGAGAGAAGGCATCTTGATATCCGTGAGAGGCTTGGAGGTAGAGATGAGACCGGAGAAGAGTGAGTGAGTGATGATGATGGTGATGATTCAAATCCACGATGAATGGTTTACGCGTTGGACTTTATATCATTCTGAGTCAACGGAGACTGACAAAGATTGAGACATTCCGCCATATCGCCATCTGGTGATGCTTCATCTATCTCTCGCTCACACCTCGCTCGGCTCCCAACATCCGAGCCACCTTCCGATAAAAGAGCTATATCGTTGACGTGATTAGTCCCTTTGATGCGCACGATAGATGCCGGACCTAATTCCTTGGCTGATCTGTCTATGCAGCCTCCCGTCCTTGGCATCTGTATGGCCTTCTTGGCTGCTTCTATCAATCAACCCCACCAACACCAACAACGGCCCCTTATCCAACAAAAGGTCTTTGATTGCTGGCGTGCGGAATTCACGTCTAGTAAACAATGAGCAGTTCCGCCGCGCATCGACAGGGGTGCATCGCCTGTCTTGGCTACACACCTACCGAGAAGGGATGCTGCCGCCGACTATGTCCGGAGAATTCGGCATTCCTAAGGCCCTGATAGGTAGCTGGCTCGGGACTTCGGCAATGGGGGAGGAGGGACGTTTGCTGAGCACCCAGGATCGATCCGTGCGTAAACTGCTTTTGTAAAGGAACTATTGGCTAGTTTGTCATGTGAACTCTCAAGTCTAAAACAAGCATGGAGGGCAGAGACGAGACACTATTGGCTTAGCCGGCGGTTGCGATAAGCGTAATTAACAAGTTAGATTTCGTGATGCGGATACCCCTGCAGATCATGCCTTATCCGCTGCTAGTCTCGTGGGTGAGTGGCTGCTGGACGGTATTGTTCCGTTGGTCCTAGATAATATTAAGTCATCCGATGGAGTCCTGTTGGCCCTTGACGACTCGTTTCGAAGCTTCTATGCAGATCATCTGGAGACATTGCACGCGAGCGATTTAGTGCACCCTCACAAATCACGGTGAGGCCTTAACGATTCGCAGTGCCTGATAGGTGCATTGTTCCTCAATCGTTCTTCAAAACAAATATATTACATGAGCTACTTCATTTAATTTGACTCATTCACATGCTATTATTCTCCACAAGCGTTCACAAGAATGGTCAGGTAAAAGCCATCTCAGCGTAGTCTGTAGCATCCATGCCGAGGTCTTCACTACCCCTGCCAAGTTTTGGGACGACATGCAGGGATCAATCAAGCTAAACGCTCTGATACAACGCTGCACTAACAAAGTCCCCAGAACCAGACTAAACTTAGACAAGTGCAAAAAGCCCTCCATTATTATTCCTAGACTATAACTGATAAGAGATGCAGCAACCACTATGCCTGCGACTCAGCCAATGAGCACATAGCCTCGACAACCTCGTTGTAAAATGCTCGAATCACCGATCCCTCTCGCGTGTCCAAATCGTCGTTCAGACAACTTCTTACCGCTCCTTGATATTCTGTGCCCATGAAGTGAGCTAGCCTGTCGTCTACCCTGCTGAGGAGAACTTCTTTGAACTTGGCGGGGTTTTCATCGTCGCGACGTAGACTCCATGCCAGTCGCCATAGACCGACTTCGAGAAGGACAACGCCAAGGCTGTATATATCGTAGCCCTTCCGGTATAGTTCTCCTGGAATTCCTTGTGCAGAAGGGTGACGATATAGATTGAAGCGCACGCTTTGCTCTGGTTTTTCAGTGGTCTCATCGACTGAGTCTGGACGCGAAAAGTCAAAGCCGACGAGATATGGCCGAGACCAAATAGGTCGATTGCGCCGTATTGGAAGCATGATGTTATGACTCCTGATGCTCTTATGCAGCCATCCTGATGCATGAAGTATAGCGAGTGAGAGCGAGAGTGTATATGCCATGCGATATCGATCACCTAACGTTGGCAGAGTCTCAGGCGCTGGTGATTTTATCAAAGTTTGGAGAGACACCAGTTCTGTTGGTTCGCTGATACCCAGCGGATATTCAAAAATAAGCCCATATCGGCTTTTCTCAATATCTTCGAATACCCCCAGACAGTTGAGAGTCAGAAGCTCTTCTGGCTTGGCATCAGCGTGCAAAAGTCGCGCAATGTTCTGTATCCTTCCTCTGAGCCTAATTCCTTTCTGTCCTTTCCATGTTATGTCATACCGCTTCCACTCAATGACTATTGGGGTCTTTGAGTCAAGCGTTCCAAAGCTTCTTAGTCCACCAGCGATATCGTCATCTTTCAGCACTCTGACTCTTTCTGAAAAAATACTGATATTTGCGTCGCTAGTGCCACTTGTGAATGCTGCGACTCGCTTTTCCAGATCTTGGTCCAATTCATGTCCCATTCGGCGGAAGTTGACAGCCCGTTTGAGTTTATCCGGCTGCACCGCAGTTTGCATTGAGTCGCTGTCTTCGAAAAGCCCTTGCTGGTTGTTGTCGATATGCTCTAATGAAAGCACAGTCTGAGAAAGCGCAATATTTGGATCTCGAGTCGGCAATAAGCGATATAGGTCGCTCAGAACTGCACTTATCTGGACTAGCGTCTTATCGTGCTCCTCCACACCTCCAGCGACCAACTTCAAACGTCCGAGTGGAAGCTCTGAGCTCGAAGCCTCACGGAGTGGCTCTAATGATTCAAGTAAGATTTTGACTGTTGTTAGTGAGGCAAAGACAGCGTCTTTATGCCTCTGAAGAATTCGCTGCTTCTGGATGTCAACTCGTCTAGAGGGCAGTGGTGGTTCCAGCCAGTCTCTCTGCCATTGATCCAACAGCGCTTCTTGAAGTATAAGCTTAGTTCGTAGAAGCCCAAGATAGCCATCAAGACCGCGAAGGGATTTCCATAAGCCATAGATCTTTGCGCATGCTGTAAAGGTGTCGATTAGGCCCCCAAATGCCCCGATGCCGAGACCAGCCACTCCGACCTGAAAATCTACCAAATCGCTCACCATGCTATTATTCGGTCTATCATAAAACAAACTCGCCGGGTATCTGAAGATTTCGTAAATGTCATCGGAGATGTAGAATTTCAGCCGGAACCATATCAAGCTGCGGGGTTTATCAGCTCTTAGCGGGGTAAATTGATAATCCGGTGAGGCCAGCAAGCTGAGGTCATTTGTCACCTCAGGAGCCTGATACTCAGCTTCGAGAGGATTTGCGAGATAGTGGCATGTCTTCCCTTCCGCAGAATAATCACAATGGAGTTCTCGTCAGCTTTCACCTTCCGGCAGCCACCCGAGGAATCCGATGCTGAAGCTACCAGTGCAACTCCTGTTCATGTTTCATCTCCTGGCATTTACTGCCCTCACTTTGCGGGATTTATAGCAGTATCTTTCACAGAAGGTCATAACACAAGAGGTCTACATCCCGTGATATCGAATGCTACCCCCACATTCCAGGACGTGTCTCTTGGTGGCGGCTCTTTTGATGTCCGAAAAGTCGAAGCTTCCTCGTTTCCGACTGGTCTGGGTGAGGAGATCTTGAAGAATCGGAAATATGTCGCTGTTAAGCATCCTCGAACTCAAGATGATAATTCAGTGTCATTCGCCGATATTGCCTTGGAGCTACAAATATTACGACATCCTCATGTCCAGAAGCATGAGAATATCGTTGACTTACTGGCTGTTATGTACCATGATAACGGGAATAAGGAGGGAATTCGAGTGGTTCCTGCGCTAGTCCTGGAATATGCTCAGTATGGCAGTCTCAAATCATATCAAGAAGCAGGCTATGCGAGTTCACTTGAGGAGAAGCTGAAAATTGCCCTCGACACAGCCAGAGGACTTAAAGGTCTTCACGAAGCAGGAATCGTCCATGGCGATGTGAAACCTTCCAACTTACTGGTTTTCAAGCATCCAACTCGGAAGATCATTATTAAACTAGCCGATTTTGGTTTTGCAATGCCAATACAAGGCGGTCAACTCATCGGAAGCACCGAGGTCTATCGTGCCCCTGAAGCAGACTCGGGGCAGCTCGATAGTCGCTATCTTCGCCAACAAGACATTTATTCGTTTGGTCTAACATTCTGGACAATACTTGGCGATGGAGACCCTTACCACTCTACGCTACCGGAGGGCGATAAGCTCGAAAATGTCCGGAAGTTGAAAAAGTCAAACCTTATAGCCAGTCTGGCTACTTTCAATGTCTTGCATCGTCTACGTCGCGAGAGTTATCCACTTATGACTCTTGCCAAATTAATACTCACATCATTGCAGCTTTCGCCGGAAAAGAGATTCTCAAACATGTCAAAAATCATCGATCATCTAGAAATCACACAGTCCATCGTCAATAGTCGGGATGGTCGTGATAGCCCGGACGCCGCAGGTCTAAGAGCATCCTTCGCCACCTTGGAGAGAATTGTAAACCGAGCAAAGATCCCAGAATCCGATGACGAAAGGTCAGAAAGGATGATTCTAAAAGGTCTATCGAGCTTGGTCTTCGCATACCTCGGCAAGGAAGTCGGTCTTCAAAATACCGCCACAAACATTGATCCATGGCAGATTTGCAACATGATGACTCAATTCTTACCAAAGATGCATCAACGATATTACTCATCATTCGACCAAGAAGAGTCGCCTTTCATTACTGCACTTCAAAGTATTTCGAAAGACAGGCTTGAAAAGACACTGTCAGATCTTTTACCTAATATCTCAGAACTTTTGCCCCGGCAGGCGAATCCAGATGAGAATTCTGAAACACAACCAGTTTCTGCTGCAAATGCTTGTCAACTCGTGTTGGACTGCGCTGGCCTTTTGACTGAACCTTTCAACACCGTTTTATTCTCTATGTTTGTTTCTCAGCCCCATCGTCTCGCGCGAAGTTAACCGGTGAATAGGGTTACCTCTAAATCGAAAGCGGAGCCCTTGCACCTTTTCAAAGATGATGATTTCATGCCGGATGTATGCTTCCCTCCAACATGAAACCTTTTCATGAAACTAAGTCAAGCAAGATCAAGAAAAGTTCCCGCATTCTACAAAAGACGCCCAAAGCTGTCAGGGTCGCTCTTTTCGATAGTCTTAAAACTATATTTGATGTATCCACCAATCAGAACGAGAGAGCTCAAGCCGCCATGAACCTTGCAAACGCCTACACAGACGAAATAGGAGTCGAGTACGACCTGAAAATGGTTGCCTACTACATTTTACAAGCTGCCAAACTCGGTTTGGAAAAGGCTCGTACACTCTACTTATCCGTATTTTCTCATGTTCCGGACCAAGAGATACCTGATCAAGAGACACTGTATACCTGGGTTCTTGATTCAGCTCAAGCGGGCAGCCCAATTGCGCTTGAGATACTGAAAGAGACTTGGCCTACAGACTGGGAACAAGCGAATCGGAAGATTCAGAAAGTTGAACTGACTCGTCTGGGCGTTAACACTGAGTCATCTAAGGATCTCTCCTCCGTGTTGCAGTGCCTCTCTTTGAACGATGGTGAGTTCTCTCATAGTCAAGACCTACTTTTATGGAGCATTGTCATGGACAAGCCAGACGTCACAGTCACCTGTTTAAACAGCAACAATGGATTGGTTGAGATGGCATTTCAGAATGGCGAGACTCCCTTGCTCCTCGCTTCTCGACTCGGACGCAAGCACATTCTAGAAACTATCCTGAAACATCCTAGCTGTGGCACTGCTGCAGGCATTGCAGACGAGCGAGGAATAACACCTCTTCACTGGCTCGTTTCTTTTACAGATGAAGATCACGAAGCTTTGTCAAAACTGCTCGTTAGCAAAGGCGCCGATTTGAATGCCCCAGCTTGCACAATATCAACTACGCCGTATGGAGTCAAGATTAACGAGGATGGCCTCATGACTCACACTCCGTTGCACTGGGCTATCACGATGAAGAAAATATCCGCAGTGGATACTCTGATCAAATTAGGAGCTGATCCAACCTTTTGTATGGAATCCGGCGAACGAGAAGCGGCATATCTCTCACCACTAGAACTGGCCTGTGATTTGTGCTACTCACCCGTCGTTGAACGACTCCTCCAGGAACCGCCCGTCCAGAAAGAAGCAAGCACACCAAAGCCAATGGTCGGTGGTGGAGAGCTTATGTATCTGCCCCTTTTCCACGTCATCTCCGGAACCCCTCGATGGCAACGCCTCATGACTTTGGGCGTCGATTTTGAGTTGGAGACAAAGAAGACGATGAAGGCACTTATCGATAACGGCGCACCTACTGATGCTGTGTTGCAACTTGGTAACGTCAAAATGTCAGCGCCATTTGCAACAGCATACCATCAATGCGCGGCAGATCTTATGGTTTCGGGACTTGAGCTAGGTTTCGCTACTCAGCTTGACACTACCTTTGGAAGAATTTCTAGTGGAGGCTCTACGCTGTTTTTGGCTATCACGCACGGTGATCGCGTTATGTTCAAGGCTCTTATTGATAGTGGAGCCGACATCAATGCGGTCGATAGCGATGGATTGAATGCGCTTCATCGTGCGGCCAAAGAGACAGATGATGTTTACTTTGTCGAAGAGCTTCTAGGTAGAGGTCTCCCAGTTGATCCGGTCAGTCCGGAGCCTTTCAGTGCTTTCTACGCTGCCACTTATTGTGGAAATCTTACCGTCGCCCAATATCTTTACGACCGTGGCGCAGATAGAGATCGTGTCCCTACGGCGATGAAGAAGAGTATCATGTCAGATATGCTTTCAACCGGCACAAGAAATGCCCTTCAACGTGTCAAGTTCTTGTTGAGTCTCCCAGACCGTAATGGATCCGACGGGTTCATGGTAAAGATTGACGATGACACTACTTACTCCTTGTTTCACTTCACAATCAAGTACGTCGGAGAATTCGCTGAAGAAAACGAAATCACGGGAATCATGATTGTTGAACTTCTCAAAAAGTATCATACTCAAGAGCAGCTTGACAACACAGCAGGGCCCCATGAAATGACAGCTTTGGCAGTGGCTGCAGAAGCAGGAAACTACTTTGTCGTGAGACGCCTTTTGGAATACGGCGCGAGTCCCAATGTCCCTGATCAGTATGGCCGAACAGCTTTGGACTTGGTGTACAAACGATACTGTTTTCCAGAAATGCTGCCCGCTTTGAAAGAGGCAGATTTGGAAGATGAGAAAATGGTTGCAAAGATTTTGAATGCTGCGAATGAGAATACGACTGAGTTGATCAGCCTTCTCAAGGCGCACAATGCGGAGACCAGGAGCTGGAGTGCACCTTCGTGGATTGAGACTGATAGTGGGCTGCGAGGATTAAGCTGGGTTTTGGAGCGTCTTCGCAAAGATCATACTAATTCGTAGTATATAAACCTTGCCGTGGCTGATATAAGTGAATAATGAGGGAATGAGAAAGCAACGGCAAAAAAGGTCTATTTTTCGGTGATGTTGAGATTGCTATATACAGTCTATGATAATTATTCTATGATTGTGTTTCATTAATTATTTGGGCAGGCCTTTTCGAAAGACGAATATGGTGAGTTATCTCTCACGATGTATACTTCGCCTACCAATATCAGACAGCCAACAGCCATTGAAATTGCAATGATGGGGAAGTTGACCCGTGCGAATTCATGGCTCTTCACATGAATATGCTTGCGAGCAAGAATATCTCGCCAAAGAAGACCAGCCAACGACGCGCTGAATGCGGTACTAAATGCTCCGTAATTGACTCCGACGGCCATGCTGTAGATGGTGCCCCAATATGTTCTATCACTGATGAGTTGAGCATCATGGCAGTTGATCTCTTTCCAGGCTTGAATGATTCGGGAGAGAAGGATTGTCGTTCCAATGTTTGTGCCGGAGAACTAGAGAACCTGTTAGTGACGAACTTAAAAATTTAGCATTTGGTGACTTACGTTGGACAAGACGCAAGAGAGAAAGCCCATTCCTCCAATACTCCCAACGGTGCCTGTGCGCTTGGACCAATGATACCAGCCATAGGCAAGCACGTTGACCCAGCCCTTGCTCACTAGTGCCTGTACTAGTACAAACATGGCGAAAGCAAATGGTACAAGCGCAAATGGAAGATGAGCCATAACCGCCATGACTGTTGGAAACGTCTCTTGTAGCCACTCATATGCTCTCTCGAGTGATGCATAGCCTTTTCGAGCCTCTGAAAGCAAGGTAGAACGTTCTTGTGGTTCTGTTATCGTAGTTCGACCAGCCTCTAATTTCTCTGGTTCCATATGAGGGCTGGGCAATGATGATAAAGCCCCTGGATGCAGAGTGTTTTGATCGCTCGGTGATGCAGGGCCGGAGTTCGGAACAGGTGATTGGGGCATAGATCCTGAGATAATGACCGGACTGTTTCCAGCCGTGTTCGATAAAACAACCTTGGGGATAGGGTGAGAGTTGGACTCATCGTTGGAGGTCTGTAGTGGGGTGAGGGAAATGTCTTGAGTCTGGCCGTATTCTCGCGAGGACTGGCTATCAGGAAGACCAGTTACCGTGTCCGTATCAGGCTCAGATTTGTCCTGCGAAGTCTCAGCATACTCCCGTGCGCGCTCTCTTTCAGCTCTCGCACGCTCCATCTCCCGACGATAGCGAGCGGCTGTTTGTCGCGTCTCGTGACGATGCAACCATCCAAAACCAAGATCCCAACAAAACATGACAACCGCCGCTGGAAGGGTCACATAGAACACAGGAACCTCTCCATTTGCAGCACTCGCGGCGTTTATAGCCAAGACAGTGATGAGAGTCGCAGACATGATTAGTGCGCCAAACATTGCTCCCTTCTTGTCAAGGAAAGGATTCATGATGTAAGCAAGCGAAAGAGTCATTCCCTCGCTTGCACTCTCGGCGTTTTCGACTTGATGCTGGACGTAGGGAATGTTAGGGTTCACAGGCTCCTGCGCTCTAGCCTCTTCTGGCAAGCTGTGCATCTCAATCTTGGAAGGGATAAGCATTTCGTCAGCGAAGATGACGTAGAGCAAAAACGGGAAGAGCACCAGTGCCGTGACGACGACTGGGACAATCATGTTGGCTGTGTAAACGATAAACTTGATGTCGAACGCTCCAGCGAGTACGAGGTTCGTGGGATTTGACGAGACGAGAATGGCGGATGCGATGTTGGCGACTGCGAATTGAGTAAAGATCCATGCTCTCGGGCTCGTGATGTTGCTCGACACGCGCGTCATGTACGCGAGGAATGCTGTTCCAGAAAGAATAATGGGATCGTTGCCGATGAAGCTGCCGAGAAGAAAGAAGAAAGAGTAGAGATAAAAGAACAGCCGATGGCCAACTTTGCCGCCCCAAGACAACACCTTGAAGGCCAGCCATCGAATAATACCCGACGCATCGATAGAAATTGCAATATATGCCAAAGTGATAAAGAAGATCATGATATCAATCGGGTGGATATTATCAGCGCCAATAGTCCCATCGTAGACCTCTTGGCGTCCTATCGCAGAAATAGCTAGCAAAAAGAGGTCCGCAATCAAAGGCGCAGTGATGAAATTGACCGGAAAAGTGACCTTGACGAAATATTTCGAACATCTCGATTTATCGTGAAGAATCGCATGATGTGTAGTCAATGGAATAATTCGCAGTTTGACCGCTAATCTGCATATTAAATTGACGAGGGATTTTGGAATATAAATGGGCATGTGAAACGGCCATAGCACCAAAATATCTGTAGAACCGCCGTCAGTGCCACGCTGTGTAGGTATCTTGGTGAGAGGGTGACTTACTAGCGATTACAAAGGCAACCAGTGTTACTATTGAGCGCCATTGCCGGATCTCGCTGGTGTCCACGGCCTTGACCATGGCTGTTCGTCTGAGGGGATTCTCTAAATTTCTCAACAAAAGTCAAAAGTGAAGGTGGCACTCTCCCTCCCTGGTTAAATAAAGAGAAAACCTGCAGACTGCAGTGGGGTCGGTATTTAAAGTGGGGGAAACGTCGTAAATGGCCAATCAACGGCTAAAGCATGTCGTAGTGTCAGCTTGTTTTGAGGTAAAGGACCGACAGTAGCTTCAGTTCGATGACCTTCTCTCTTACGATCTCTGGCTGAGACTGAAAAACAGGGCTGAGAGCGAGATGAAAAGAAGGGAGGGAAAATTCTTCTAGAAGCTTTCGTTTCTGCTCGTGACAGGGGACATTTGTTGATGCCTAACGTAGTATGCAACCCGAACTATGCTTACTAGAGTTTACCCTGAGCCACTAGACTCAACACAGCCGCGCCTCCTCAGATCCTCGCCCGGCTTGTGAACGTTGTGGCTGTGCCAGGAAGTCAGCTGCAGCGCTTACCAGTGCAAAAAGTAGAAGCCTGGCGACGCCCTGACCATTTACGATCGCCCTGTGACGTTTTCGGGCAAGACTGGTTTTAGTGAAGCGGGTATTAAAAAAGAAGCTTCTGCTAAGATCTGGTTATTCCCCCACGTTTTGGCTGACTTGGCTTTTTTTCCCCAGTGAAATCGAACTCAACCTTGCCAAGACAATGTCGATATGCCTGCGCTATCTGCCCTCGATGCGGCTGAGACAATACCGAATAATCTTCTTTTTTCGCGGGGGCTGAATGAGACTAGCGATGCTCTGCAGGTCATTTGTGCATGGCCTGTTTCTGGCCAATACGGAACTGGTACTCGAGTTCTGTAAGCACACTCATTAATTGATTGATGCAGTACTGACAATTATTTTCAGATATTATGTCCTCATAGCTGCGTGCCTGGTCGCGCGGAGGGAAGAATGGCTTGTGAATCCTTGTTTGGCTGCTGCATTAGTGCTGCCAGCTGTTGCCGCCATTCACGGTATAGTTCTGACGGCAATGCACAATCCTTGTAAGTAACACATCTGAAATGAAGAGTTCAAGAGCTAATTGCAAAGATGCGGTCGATATGGATATTTTCGGCGCCTTTCAGCTTTGCGCAATTGGCATTCTTGCGGCGCCCGTGACGGTCATGCTCTCGAAAACTTACTTTAATGATCCTGGTAGAAACACTATTTTTCTGTGGACATTTTTGTTATTAATCGGTAAGTTGCATCTCAGCGACGGCTGATATCGTGTCTAACCTCGCATTAGGCCTTTTGAGTATGACAATCGAGTTCTACCGCATCCAAACCCATGATTGTACAATCGACGCATCAGGCAATCCAGTATCACCCAACGCCTTAAAGTTCAACTATGTCGAGGGAAACAACTGTAACCTCATCTGCTCCACTCAAGACGGGCCTTCATCTCCACTGAGAGGAGGTTCCGCAAACAACATTTATGTCATACCCGCACCGCATACCCTCACATTCGGTACTGCGACCCTACTCGCTGCAGCATGTTGCGTTCATGCCGTCCTGTGTCTCGTTTCTATGTGGGACAGAGTACTTGAAATTAATTGGAGACGAAGATTCGGGCGACAAAATGACGATGCTGCTAGTGAAGATGATGAGAGTGCTAATAAAGGCGTTATGAAGAAGGTCAATGATACAATCGGCTTTTTTCTCCGTATTCTGGCGATTCCTGTTTTTGGTGGCGCCGGCTTGGCCATACTCATCGTGGGTGAGATCAACTTCTTTAGTCCTCAGGTCAACTACCAGACTGAGCCAATGGCCAACATCGGTAAGCATATCTCCCAAGAAGGGTTTATCTTTTGCTGACAAATGTTCTTTTGAAGGACAATGGGCACCGATAACAGGTACTGCGATGGCCATGATCGGGTCGCTCTACTTGCTACTAGCAAGACACGCCGATCAAGCAGGAGACCCATACCCACCGCATCATTGCAACTGTTCTCATTGTCATGTCAACGATGAAATGGGTCATAGTTCGCATCACGAAAGCATTTCCTCACTGGGTAGTCATAACATCACGGTGACCGTCACAAACACTGATACACGTACGAATAATCAACTATCTCCAGACCTAGAGCCGACCCGACCACGATCTTCAATATCCTCACGTCATCGAGACCCTTCGATATACGAAGATCAAAACCAAGTCGCAAGAAATCCATACAGACAGAGAATAGAAAATGCATTCTTCAGATTCGGCGAAATGATTGGTACTCCAGCGGAAGATTTTATTACTGAGCCCAAAGTCAAGAGACCAGATCGTGTTGATATACCCATGATACCAGGCGAGCGCTTCAAGAGTGAGCGTTTTTCTGCTGTCGAAATTGAGAGAGATCAACACCAAGATCAAGATGATGAGATAAGTCCAGTCAGATCAAGGCCTGGCAGTTTTATCGGAAGCGACGCGTCTGTGCAGGGTGTTGGAAGATCCACGTCAATGCCTATACCACCGCCGCCACTTGCTGTGACACGACCAAGATCAAGTACAGGGCCTAGGACAAGGCCAGCATCTTTATACCACTAGCTATTTAGGGAGTTGATTGCATTGAATTCTTGTTGAAAGATATTATTATTATTATATATTATTTCTACTAAAGACTTATGCTTTGGAGTCTGGATCTTGATCTTTTGTTGGTGAACCCTGATCAGCAGTGACCGTAATCTCATGGCTGTGCTCTAATCCAGACAACACGATCCACGTTGGCACGACGCACAGAATAGTGATTCCGAAATTGAGACCAATGCTGACAAAGTGGTTGGCGTTACCTTCAGATTGCATACTATTCTTGGTTAGCACTAGTCCTTTTTTGGAGATACGACGCACAGAATAGTGATTCCGAAATTGAGACCAATGCTGACAAAGTGGTTGGCGTTACCTTCAGATTGCATACTATTCTTGGTTAGCACTAGTCCTTTTTTGGAGATACGACGCTCTACTTACGCCCAGGCAACGGTTTGGCCCAAAGCTTCAAATCCTCGGAGAATGCCGCAGTGATACGACAGAGAAGAAATATCGGTAGTATACTGTCCAACAAGCCAGTACAGAAATTGTTGAAATGCCTGGCCTCCGAACTGCCAGAAGAAGATGAGGGCATAAGCCTTGCCGAAACCTCCCTTGAACCAGTCAAAGACAGGCGGCTCCTCAGCGTCGTAGAATTGCTTCTGGAGAATTGAAGCCCAGATCCATGTACCGACCAGGATGAAGATGATGGAAGAAAAGGCAATTCTGGCTCGTGTCTTGATGAAGATCGATTGCCGATCCAAGAGACCAGCGATTAGGAACGAGCTGATAATTCCAGAGAAGTTGGTGAAGAACGACGAAAAGGCACGAGCTCGGACGGTGAAATAGGTCGTCAACCAAGTGCTCATAAAGCCGTTGTAGAAATAGCTAATGAAGAAAGCCGGGATCAACAAAAGCATGCGCTTGGTGACAAGAAGCGACAATACAGCCTTGAACTCGGCTAACCAGGATGCTTTCTTATGCACAACGACGAGGGTTCGATCTTTTCGCTGGACCTTCTCTGCGGGACTCAATAGCAGAGCAATGGGGAGACCGAGACACATGATGACGATAAAGACAATGTAGGTGGCTGAGCTGACTGATCCTTTCGATGAGGTTTGCGCATTGAGACCGAGGTTGATGGCGCCTCCAACGATGGGACCAGCTGCTTTGGCAGTTTGCCAGATAGCTAAACAGTCAGTCTACCGCAAACATTCTCGGGCCAAATTCCAAACGTACCAAGATAAAAAGCCCTGTCCTTAGGACTAGGATACCCAATAATGATCGCCGCCTCAGCCGCCCAAAAGAAGCCCGCCGAAATACCACAAAGCGCACTCCCAAACAGCAAAAACCACGTCTTGGGCGCAACATTATTCGTATACAGCCCCGCGCCATAAATTGGATATCCAATAGCTCCCAGCGCAAGACCATACCGCAGACCAATTCTGTTGTTGATCGCACCAGCTGCTATGCACACGGCTGCAAAGAGCCCGTAGACTAGCGCATTGGCGGCTGATACGGCGTAGGGCTCTGCTGCTCCTCCGGCACCTAGACCACCGAGGGCGTCCCACATTCCGGGGGCTGTGAAGGATACGCCGCATGCTACGGCAATCTGGAAGGGGATTGAGCGGAAGAAGGAGAGTTTTGGGGGTGTGGAGGTTGGTTGGTTGATGATGGACCCATCTTGTGAGGAGGCCATTGTGAGAGATAGCCAGAGGCAGTTAACACGTCAGAAGTGAGAAGAAACTTGGTTCCTAAAGGGATATGCCATTGATTCATTGTATTATATGTCTGTCACAGTATTGCGTGCGATTGCGTGCTTGATTAACTCGTCCCTCTTCCTGGCTCGACCAACCTTGAAACCATACTAAAAAGAACTATCGATGGGGATTATGAGAACTAGTTTCCGTCAGGACCCATCGGCAATCTTGTGCCTGCAGTAAGAGAGTTTTGAGTATCTTGAATGCATAAGGATCGACAGCGTATAGCAGCTAGCGGGTGCGACCTTTGCAGCTACGCTACCCCAGATTTCACAACCGGATGTTTGATTCTTTTCAAGTAATCATTTTCCTCATTGTTGAGTCCTCATAAGTGACGATTCAGATGGAAATCTCTTCAACGCCGAATACCGCCGAGTCGGACCAATTCTCATCCAGAATTACATAACGATTACTATATAATTGGGTCACGACGCCATTCAAGTGGACTTTCGACAAAGCGGCCCATTCTTTTACGCCCAGTTGCATCCAAAAGGCCAGTAATAAACTTGAACGATAATTTGAAGTAACTTTCATGAGATTGTGCAATCGAGAATACTGCTCCATATGCATATCCGGGGTATAGCTCATCTGATGATACGCTCCCTCGATCCGTGGTCCATGTATCCTTCCTCAGATGAGGCCAGGGGCCTGCTTTAGCGCGCCGCGGCGCCACTCCCGGCATCCGCGCCGTTTCATTTCGTCATCGTCAAAACTCATTCACTATCGACCTATCGCCTATCTTATCAGAGTTACACTTTGGGCACTACACTGAATCTACCCTAAGCTCAAATACACATTGTAAAAACTTGGCATTGCTATATGCGCTTCAATCCTGCAACACCTCAGACAGGTTTTTGAACTAAATATCGGATGCCCCGTGCCGATCATGCATTGGCATTTGCACATGAGCCTCGGCAGCGGCTAAACCCCTCTTTGGAGAACAAGTTGCCAAGTTGACCATGAGACGTACAAAGATAAAAGATCGCTATTTTCAATTGCTGGTCTTGTTCGTATTAGGCAACATTTTGTATAGACATTATTGCGTCGATAAGATGACCGTCGATAATACCCAGCCAGAGGGTGAGAACCCTATCGGCGACATCCAAGTAGAATTCCTTGGCACCCAAAAGTCCAGCAACACTGCCAGTCGTCGGGATCTAGGGTTCACAGGTCAACTTGGAGGGAAATGGTACGCCATATACGGGGATGTACTGTGGTGCGATTCCGGTGTTACTGACCCAGAAGAGGATACTGAGGGATTCCACGGCATGGTTAGAAATGCTGTTTCTGCTTTGACAGATGATCCCCTCGTTGTGGAGGATCTGCATCTTAATGATGATGAGCCAGTCCCTCATCAGAAGCAGTTTATGCCGTTTAATGAGGAGTGGGGTGAGACGAATATGCATGGGTTTGGAGGCACAGGAATTGTCGAGGTAGATCCTGATACTGCGACTGGTGCTCTTTATTATCTTGTTGTAAGTTGAATCATCATTTCTGCGTGATTTAGCTACTGACCTTCAGAATAATGATGAGCACTATAAAGGCGCCGGAATAGCCAAGGTTGAACTCGCCGACGGCGTCCCAACTGTTACCGACCGCTACGGCGAAAATGGAATTTGGTGGAATGGCGATGAGTTACCCAAATACGGTGACGTCGCAACCTACCGAGACGTCAACAGTGAATATATCTACATCCTCGGAAACCCACCAAACAACATCACCGATTTCCCAGATAAGCTGTACATCTACATGGCTCGCGTACTAGCAAAGGATGCCTTTGACCTGGACAAGTATGAGTACTGGTGGGGCCGACAAGAAGGATGGAAGAGTGAAGTCCTTACTACGTTCAACTGCGAGACAGCGGTTATGTGGGGTGTTGGGCAAGGACAGATTGTGTATAACAATCACTTCCAGACATACTTCTACGTACATCTTGATCTTTGTAAGCACAGCGTGGCACAACAATGATGCCATTACTGACATTTCAACAGCTGGCACGGTTTTCTTGAAGACTGCGCCAAGTCCTGAAGGGCCTTGGACTGAAGGCAAAGAAATTTACAAGGATAAGCCTATTGATGGAGGCCTGGTGTATGCTGGAATTGCATACCCTCATCTGGATGAGTCTGGCAAGACGTTGACGATTGGGTTCACTAACAACAACTGGATTCGGGTCATCAAGGTTACTTTCACGTGAAAGCCTCAAAACTCCAAGATAGATTTAGTATTGTACAATGTGTTCTGCTTCTCACAGCACTTTATTACAATTCGTCGCTTTTCTCCTTGTCATTCTCGCAAATACCATCAAAGTCCCCATATTTCTCCATGCCCGCATCAACAATTTTCTTAAACTCCTCAAACGGGCAACTAGCTCCCGGTCCATTCTGACACAAAGGCAAAGGTCGAGGTGCAGTGTTCGCGATGAATCTGATAAACTCCTCTTTCTCCGACGTACCATCTTTAGCCACCGGCCTCTCACACGTCATCTTCTCCATACCAACATGGCCCAAAAATGGAATGAGATCAGACATTTTCCAAGCTCTAACATGGTTGACGTGCGTAGTAGGAAACTCATCATAGCCGTCATGTGATGACGAGTTGAAGATTCCTAAAGCTGTGGCAACGAAAGGTGGCACTTCGCGATGGGTGAAGTAGAAAAATAGACGCTGCTCTTTAGGCCATCCTGAGGATTCTTCGCCGATTAAATCAGAGTTTTCATCGATTTTGGTGAAGAGTCTGGACTGTGAATTCAACCATGGAAAGCCGAGGTAGTTGGACAAGGGGTTGAATGGCCCGACCATGTGCGCATATTTCATGTCCCAAGCATATTCATACGAAAGCCATTCGGCATCAGAGAACAATCCGCAAATTGGAGATTTCTTTCCCCGAATGGCAGATTCGTAGCCACAAATTGATTGCAGCGCGAACACGTCGAAGGGAGCCAATTCGTAATCGCCGGGAGTGTATGGAAGTAATCGTTTCGCGACGCCACTGGCGTAGTTTTTGACAAACTCCTGCTGCTGCTTCGTACCGGGAGATTTGGAGAATTTCGAGCAAGCTTTGTGAGGGAGAAGAGCGCGTGTTCCATTGTTCAGTTCCTTCTTATCAAAGCGCGTAATTTCGATGTTTCCGTCTTCGGGAAATGCCTGTAGAAAAGCTTTGGCGGTATCGTAGGTTCTGTCCTTGGTATCCGCAATGACGCGCTTGACTGATGACGCTAGATGTCGATACCGCTTCACGAGATGATGTCCGACCTTTTCCGCGTCGACTTTTCCTGAAGGCGTGACATCTTCGAGATGATTCTCGTCAATTGGCGAATGCCACTTGTTTAAAAACTCAAGCGGGCCGGAGAAGCCACCGCGATGTTTTTCGAGCTTGTAAAGGAAAGGCTTGATGTAGTCTTCGTACTCGGCATCATTGGCGTAAATCGCTGCGTGGCGGATGAGGTACGAGGCAGCTGTAACGGTGCATCCTTCGGGCGCAGCGTGCGACAATCCGAACCCTACGGCATCGAAATAAGGCGATATTCCCGGTAAATGGAGGAGGGGATCGAATTGATAGCCCTGGGTATGATCGAAGGTGTCAATTGGCTGCTGAATGACCGAAGCGAGAGCAATTGCAGGTAGAGCTGCAGCCGCAATGTCACGCAGACTGTGATGCATCGCGGAATCAATAATCCAGAGAATATTGGTAGGGAAGAGATGCACGAGGTTGACAGCTCGGCTCATTTTATTTAAAGAAACAAGCTTGACTAGATCGATGACGTACAGGGAATATGGTAGAACCCCCAATGCTAAGCTTCGAAGCTAAGATAAGGCCCAAGGCCCAGTAAGATTGCCAAGATAAGACATGCTAAACTCGGGCTCACACGTCATTCCAGGACATTGCAGTAACAAGATAAAAATAAACAACTATCAATTGCCATTCTCAATCATCTTGGGCAATTGCTCAACAAACAGTGTCTTTCGAATCGCATGCACCATAAAGCCTGGTATCCGCCAATTCCCATAATGGCCCACGCCAGACTTGCCGATCTGGATACCTCCCATAGCTTAAAAGGGTTAGCCAGTTTATGTCGACAGGGGTAAAATGACATACCAGTCGTTGAAGCCTTGTATGGAATCTTGGGCTTTCCAAGCACGAGCTGCACCAGGTTCTTGGCCATATGACCAGCCTGCGTATTGACGAACCAGAATTGCGGCGCTTCGACGTTACTTACGTCGCCAATTGCAAAAACATCCTCATGGCCCTCGATGGCTAAGTATTCGTTGACTTTGACGTAGCCCTGTGCATCGAGAAGATCAGGTGGGATGAACGACGAATTGGGGACTACGCCAAATGTTGGAATGACGAGGTCGGTGACTATCTTTTCTCCGCTTGACAAGGTGATTTCTTGCTTGCCATTAGGCAGAGTAACAGGTTCACCGGCTTTGCTGTTGAGTTTGGTCTTTACACCCAGTTTCTCGAGTTGATGGTGTGCTGACTTTGATACGCTGTTGGGGCGGTTATCGAGGACAGTAGGTCCGGCATTCAGCTGTGGACATAGTCAGCTTAAGCTTGCCATAAACTTTTGTTGAAAGAATTGATTTACCAGGATAATTTCCTTCTTGTGGCCATAGTACTCCGCCAACTCGCCTGCAACCTCTACACCAGTCGGCCCTGCCCCAGTAACAACAATAGACTGTGCTTCTTTGACGCGCTTCTGATAATCATGAAGATACTCCCTCGTCGCATCCGTCGAGCCACTCGACTTGAATGGAGACTCAGCTTTGGTCGTTGATCCACTTCCAATAACAAGATAATCATAGCTGATAAAAGTCTCCTTCCCAGCTGCATTAACTGTTACCTGCCTGTCATCAACATCAATTCTCGTTGCAGTCCCAAC
The DNA here is from genome assembly GCA_002980475.2 of Fusarium beomiforme. NCBI lineage: Eukaryota > Fungi > Ascomycota > Sordariomycetes > Hypocreales > Nectriaceae > Fusarium > Fusarium beomiforme. The sequence goes on along the minus strand of PVQB02000337.1, from coordinate 46,891 downwards.
AACAAACTCAAACTTGTCCGATCCATATTTAGTAAAGCCTGGAGCAATAGCCTTGAAGAGCTTGTCATCGGGAATGGTTCCCGGGATAATCGCACGGGGCATAGCAATATTCCAGAAGAAGTGCGTGTCGCGAGAAATCATTGTTACTTTATAGGGCGCTACGGTTTTGTTCTGCATGCTTTGGAGGAATTTGTGGGCTGTTCTTACACTGGCGAATGAGCCGCCTATGATGACGATGTGCTTGGGTTTCTGTGACATGGCGCTTGGGGACGGGAATGTCTCAAGGAAGATGCCGCACGTAACAAAGTGAAAGGCGTTGGTCAGAAAGTGGAGGATAAACGTGAGAGACATGGCAATTGATGTTCAGATACATGAGGTGAGAATGAGTGCTCGATATTGAGCCACGTATTTAATAAAAACGTTATTTTACAATGGCGTGCTAGAACGAACATATTGGACTAGTAGAATTTGGCGTTTTCAATCATCCCTTGTTTAAATCACCGGCTTATAAGTATCCGCGCGCGTATTGGTCACGTATTACCTTAAATCTTACTCTGGCCTTGCAAAATGCTACCATCAGAACTGGTATTTTGCCGGTCTACCGCGCGGGTAATGAGTAAGCGACATTCCGCGGAATCTCAGCTGAGCTGAATGATGTTAATTAAACATAAAGTCAAATTGTCGAGAAGTTATATTCTGGAAATGGCATGAAATTAAATAATACATTTCTGAACCATTAAAAACAATGGCTCCTTTACTTCATGTTCTTCTAAAAACGGCGTAATAAACGGGAATAATTCGGAATTATTGAACCGCCCGGCATCTTCAGAAGCCTAAAACAAAAGACAGTGGAAATGATTTTGATTTTATTCATGGATTTGAAGCGTTGAGAATTATAGCTCTTTTCCGAATTGAGCCCTCGACCGGAGCAAAATGTCGAGATTTCATGATGCTATAGGGCACGTTGTCCACGAAACAAATCATATCGTTTGTCCACATTCTCCTTACTGCTCTTTGAATTAATCTCACTGATGTCTTACTGCTTCAATGTCAAGTAAACCTCCCTCAGCAGTCTATTTTCAGGCAGCAGCAGGTTGAAATCCACTTCTAGGACGATTTGGCAGGAATGCAGCTTATGTCACGTGATAGTACCACATAGTCCCTCTATTCCATCTCATTTGACCAGTTGTGACTATCGTCACTGACTATTACTATTCAGCCAAAAAAAAAAAAAAAACTATCTACCATGGCCCCAGAAGATTCCGAAGAACCGAAAGCACTCCTAGTATTCAGCACAAAGTCTCCAGAAGAGGCAGCTATTTTCGGCCTCCGAGCAAGTGATATTCAAGATATCAGACCTGCACCTGTTTCCGTAGACCCCACCTCGCCCGACGATTGGGGTTTTACAAGTTCAACTGCCGATGGGGTTTGCAAATACTGCCAGCTCATGCTTCATCCAGATGCACCTCAGCTCATCCAACACCAGCCTAACATCATGCATTTAATCAATTCTGGTAACACTTGCTCACCCTGCAAGTGGCTAGAGGTTAGCATAAAACGAGGTGCAGAATGGCTGGTATCTGAATTTCAACAAGGAAATCCCGCGTTATGTGATGAGAACAACTTCGAGATACCTGTCACTGTTGAGCTGGCCAAGCATGAGAAATACGTTATGGCAGTTGCTTGGGTTGGAGACAGGAAATTTTACAAAAATTGTGGATTACCTTTGACGATATCTTCACCGTCCCGTCTTGGTGAGTTTTCCCCAAGACCCAAAGATAAATATCTCATACTTTGATTAGGAGATCTCGCGACGCGGAGGTTCTGGATTCCCCATGACGAGTGCGACGAATCAACGCCCTTTAAGCGTCAGGACATAATCAAGACGTGGCTTGAGGAATGTGCAACTCACGAACACTGCATCAAGTCTCTTCCTGACACCCGAAACGCCAAGTTACCAACTCGCTTACTAGATTTAACTGGCAGCCCAGACATTCCATCGGACCCGGAGGACGTCAAAATCAAATTGCGTGAGACCGAGGAGGGTGAGACAGGGACTTATACTGCTCTAAGCTACTGCTGGGGCGCCAACCCAGATCTCCATTTCAAAACGACGCACGAAAGGTTGGAGAAGCATAAACAAAGAGTAGATTTCTTTGACATGCCGTTGACCCAGAGGGAAGCTATCCTCGCGACGCTGTACTTGGGAATTCGATATTTGTGGATAGATGGCCTTTGTATCATCCAAGACTCTCGCGAGGACTGGGAAGCTGAGTCCGCCAAGATGGGTTCAGTGTATACCATTGCACATCTTACGCTTGCAGCTACTTCATCCGATACCCCGGAGCAAGGTCTCCTACTCCCATTTCAAGGTGCAGAATGCGTCAAGGTCCATGGGGAAACTATGAGTGTCCGTTTTGAGACTCACCGGAGTGTTGATAGCATGTCTGAACCGCTGAACACTCGAGGCTGGACGCTTCAAGAAGGTGTCCTGGCGTCCAGGATCGTGTGCTTTGGCAAGGAGCAGTGGCTTTGGAAGTGTCCTAGTCGCTACGCAACGGAAGATGGACTGATCGACGGATCCCGAGACATCGATGGAGGTCTCATTCAGTGGGCTGATGTAGTTCAGCAAGGTCCTGGTGAAGATGGCAAGAACTATCTGAAACATTGGTATCAGATGGTAACCAATTACTCGAATCGCGATTTGACGTACCAAACCGACAAATGGAATGCCATTGCTGGTCTGACGGACATGTTCATCAAAGAAACTGGCTACACCTACTTGGCAGGCTTATGGGAAGAGGACCTAGCAAATGGACTTATGTGGGAAGCGAAGATCCGTGGCGTCACCCGTGAACCAGGAAGCATCCCCTCATGGTCTTGGCTATCTGTCAGAGGAGGCATAAAGGGTTACGGATACTCTGCCTCAACAGTCTCTATGATCGAGCTTGTCAAGACCGATATGCAATGGAAAGGAACTCCGCTTGCATCTCCTCTCAAGGTCGCTCGCTTGATAATCAAAGGAAAAGTGCTTCAGGCAACACTCGGGACGCGCTCTGTAACACAGGACTCCAGACATCACCTCATTGCAGCACCAGGAAGCGATGAGATCTTTGGAGAGGCATTCCTGGATAGTAAGATTCCTGATCGAGCTGATTTACCGACTGTCTCTTGCCTTTTTGTGACGGAAGTGCCCGAGCAAAATGAATACTTTGCGTTGATTCTTGTTCCGTCGTCAAATGATGCCGAAGATGGCCAGGAGAAGGATATGAGAAGACTTGGTATGGGTGTTTTCTGGAAACGGTCCAAGTTTTACAGTAACAGAATTGAGGGTGATGACATTCTAGAAAAGGCTTCTCCAACTACGGTGGTACTAGTGTAGAATATCATGGCGGTATTGGAAAAAAATACGTACCGAATCAGGCTCTGGATTTTGAAATTGCGAGAGTTACACTTGCTGCCTAAAACGCGCAGATTCCCCGTAATCATGCATTTCGAGGCCATATCGGCCCACACAAGACCCTGTTGGGCTGAGTGTTTACTGCGGCTGAGCCCGCCTCCCCATGGAGATCCTGGACCAACGTGCATACGCTGAAGGATTTGCTGTCATATCATAACGACTAACCACTAAACAACGTTCTTTGAATAAAAACTTTGCTCTGGCTCTCGAAATGAAAAAAGTCTGCGAAATACAGGTCAGAAGTTGACGGTTAATACGCCAGAGCCTTACCCGAGAAAACAAATGATACTTGGCTTGCGTGGTACAAACAAGGCTGCGCACCGCCGAGTCCAATAGTATTCAGCACATAGGTTACACAGCATATGCAATGCTTGGGGGAAATGAGACATGGCGTAAATGTACGCTTTGACAATGGGGCTTGTGTCCTTCACTTTCAATCAACACAATCGGCCAAGATTCGTATTTCTTTTTCTTTTTCTTTTTCTTTTGCTCTTACTGGCGGCACCCGAGAGCCTTTCTCCTGTATTAAAAATACCGCACGGAAGTCCAAGACCTACCAGATCTGAGGCCTCCGAGTAATACTACTAACATTTTGAAGGTCTAATTGTTAGATCATTTGTATCAATATGCGGCTACACGACTCGCAGCTTGGAGATGCATACCAGGACGGGAAGAAAGACGATGTGAGACAGAAGCTTGGGAATGATAATTGGGCGTCGTAAGTGTTATGCTGATACCCGAAGCAGAGTTGACCCTGTACAGATATTCAGCACCATATCTGAATTACGTCAAGAGTTTGTCGAAGAGATGGCCGCAACTGGAGCTTCTGGCCGATTTTATGGAGGTTGGGACCGTGCCTACGCGCTGGTGTATTTTCCCCGGGGAAGAAAAAGACAAGACTGAGGATCTGCGATTTACGTATTCTCGGATCAAGGCTGGTCAGTGCTACTCTTCTGACGTGTATGATAATTATTAACTCGGCTAAGAACGAGAGGCTGAGCAGGCCCGTCGCGCGGCAAAAATGAACGTTGCGTTGCTAAAATTCGAGGAAAGTGCAAATCCTGCCCTCGTGCGTTACAGTTTACAAGACGGCTGTACGGCCGACGATATCGATCGGACAAAAGAGCGTCTCAGAAAGGCGATATCTGATGTCAAGAACGACAAATTAGGAGCTAAGTTCAGTTTATTTGTTGTTGAAGACCTATCACGGTATGTCATTGAGATCTTAGGCTCTGAATTGGCTATCGATCCACGTTTTTTCCGATCCCATATTACTGACTACGTCTGGAACAACATTCGTGATCGGTGGCGTGAGCCTTCAATACTTCAAGTGGATGCGAAACGACAGAGATGGTTCCAGCTGAGACTGATTCGCTCTCGGTATTTCGAGAATCAGGCCGGACTTACAGAAGCCAAGAAAGAAGTCAACCAATTCAACATCCTGCGGCGCCTTGATGCAGACAGGAATCAGATCTTCTGGGACAAAGATCCAGATCCAACACTGTGGGAGAGGGTAACAGATGGCAACAAGAATCGAGTGGATGCAAAGGTTGGGCATATGCGCAGTCGTGCAACGTTTTGGCTGAACAAAGAATCAACTATCGGTGGGTATGAAACTCAAAGATCGGGACATTTGCTAAGAAATCATGATACTTAGGTGTTATTCTTATGGAACCAACCCCCAAGGCTGGATACTCTCTATGGCGCGGATACCCTAATTGGGACGATATACCACCATTTGAGAGCGTGGGATCCAGTCGTAGTCTTGAGATGAATGGTGCTAAGACTCCCCCACGCGTGAGGGCCGAAGACTCGCAAAGTCCAAGAAGCTGGTTTGAAGATTACATTTTCTGGGCTCAAAAAACAGGCAACTTTGAGAAGAAGTCGGCCGAACATGTCAATCAGCGACTTTCCATTCCGATTCAGTGCTTGTTGCATTTGGTATGTGGGGAATGGTTAACCTTCGCTGACTATCTCAACGCACGGCTGAATCAGATTGACTGGGGAATTTCGAACCCATCATTCTTCCCAGAGTCTGCGGGCACTGATCACCAGAAACAAAGCCTGGAAAAGCTTCATTTCTGGCGTCGGTGGGTTCCTCAAGCACGAGACATGCTCCAAGCAACTATGAGCCAAGTCATTGAATGCAATGATAACACGGTATCAAAAGCTTTCAAGTCTTATGAAGTTGACCTGGAAATTATAAAGAAACGCCTGGAAGATTACGAGACGCGGATCGATCGTCTGAGTACAGTCGTCAACTCAACTATCAGCCTCACGGATGCCAGCAACACATCAAAACTCACCATGCTGGCTTCATTCTTTATTCCGCCCAGTCTGGTTGCAACACTGTTGTCGATGAACATGGACCCATTGAGTGGTCTTGGTGAGACGCTCAAGTGGTGGGTGGTCGCATCTGTCATTGCTGTGACGATTCTCTTCACCATTGGTTACTTGTTGAAGACGAAAAAGGCTGAAGCACTGAAAAAGAAACTGTCATTTTCGGCACTGGTTTCGGAACTAGAAACAAGAGTAAATCATTCAGCGGCGACTCGTACTCAGAACGCAGTATAGGCGTAAGTGATTGGCGTTATCTCTCGGAAAAGTTGTCTAGAGACAGACAAAAGATATTTCTTTAGGGTGGTATTTCCTACTAAAATCACCAGTCCCGGTCATCATCCTGCACGATACACAAGGAATCAATCTAATTGTAGCAAAGTAATAGAAAGACCTGAAGTTGACTTAAGCTTTTAGCTAGAAACAGTAACCGCAACACCATCCTTTTTTGGTCTTTAGAGTGATCAAGTATACAGTGCAAGTCGTACATTGTTGACTGCAAGCCATCCCACCATGCCGAACGAGGTAAGGCGCGCGGTATGTGTCAAGTCTTGGCCAGATTCAACTCGAATAAACACTTCTCAGACACTTCATCAGGCAGCATACAACACCCCAAAATATAACGTTCCCTAATGCTGAAATTGATTGGTAAACCAAGCACACTAGAAATACGTCGCTTGTTTGGTGAACTAGTCGGGCACTATCATGCGACGATCATACAGGCCTGGAAGAGGCTCTTCCTGTAGTATGTCCATCAGCGCCAGAGCTTGTCGACCTAAAGACCCGGGAAACTGGCTATAAGTGATGGATATAAATAGTAGCCGAGAGAAACCGAGAGTTCAATCCTATTTCCCAACGTATTATTTAGAGCCTATCAACAGAGCGCTAGAGTTGACGGCATGCCTCACCTCATCGAAATTGGTATAAATGCACAGACTTATGTGAAGCGGTGTGATAATTTGCCCAATCGGCGTACAAATTGCTTTACCTCACAGACAATTTGCGCGAAATAGATTGCGCTGTTGGCTCGTTACCTGCTAGGCAGTGTTGGCAGGATTACTGGTTGACTCATGGCCGGCCAACGTGAAGCTGCATTTATTAATTCACGAAAGCTTATGACGTAATAACTTGATCTGAGCGACTGATAAGTCACCAGAGAAATTTTGTTTTGTTGACCTGTGATTTTATTGACTCCGCTTCAATTCTAACTGAAACTTATGACATGAGTCGACCGGCAACAAACCTTGTGTTTGTATGTGGCCTTCTGCTATAAAAGGCCCTGTCTCGACCTTTCTTGGAGTTAGGCAGCAGCCTCTTGGCTGGGTTGTTGCCTGTGGAACGTGACACAAGTTGCAGTGACAAACGCCAAGAGTAAGCTTCTCTGCCTACGCCCCAAAACACCCACCTCACGCTGATTATTCTTCCTTCTTCCATCTCCTCGACACCATTTCACATTCTCTCAGCCTTCAGAGAACCATCACCTCTGGCCCTTGATATCTGACTCGCAATGTCAACCGACACAAAACTCTACAAGCATCGCTGCAGTCGCGGCTGCTGCCCTGACAGGTGGTCCAAATTCCCCAACCACAAGGAAGATCAGGACAACCTCGAAGAAACCACAGCCACCGATCCCATCATCCATCGCCACACGTTCAGCGATCATGAATGGAAGACCGAGTCCTTCACCATCCAGAGCCCCGCTATGAGAGGACTGCTTTTGACTGTCCTCAACAAATACCAAGACCTCGATCTCGACCTTGAGAAATGGACCTTCCGACCTCCCTTCATGCCTCTCGTCCACCGATGGGACCGCCTTCTATCTCTCTGCGATGCCGAAGGGAAAGCGCCTGTATCAGAGGCTTCCACGCAGCTGCTGGAATTCCTCACCCCGATCCTCGCCCCCAAAGTCGATGCACTTGTCAAGACCCGCAAGACTGGAAACATCATGTTCCAAGACCTATGGCAGATCTTCGCACCACACGAGTTCGTCATGACCAAGTTCTACGGCGTTGAGGCTGTCTGCCGCGTCACCAAGTACAAGCTCATTGAACCATCGATGGCACCATTGTACTGGGAAGTTCATCTGGAGTATGTCGACTGGAACGGAAATTGCTCTGGCTATGCGAACACCATGATCATCATCAAAGAATTTGCTGCGTACCGACGCGTGACATCTCTTCCTGCCTACCCCCTGTCGTTCCACAGCTCCGCCCCGGCCGTCCGAAAGCGAATGATTGAACGAGGCCGAAAGTTTGAGGCTCTGCGTGGTTACCACTTCCAGATCTGCTCGGGGTCAAAGGTTCTATTGCCCCCTGGATCCTCAGAGGAGCGACCGGTAAGTAAGATCAATGCGGATGGTGTTTAAATTCAAGTTGACGTGTAGCGCAGGTCTCTGGCCGCATCATCATTGACGCTCACGCTTACTATATGACCAATGACATAGTCAAGCCCGAGCTCGCGTCCCTAGTAGAGGATGATCAGATTGATGATGCTGAGAACTTGGACGAGGCGAAGAAATCAGCCGAAAAGAAGTCGACCAGCCGCCACAGGTGTAGCGGCTGGGAGGTTTGCAACGGTTGCGAATACTGCGATCCCGATGGTACAGACTCTTCTGATGAGGACAACAAGACGCCTGTGATGGAAGGCAACGCAGAGATGACGGTAAAGCCACCGAAAGATACTGCAGGACGCTCTGAGGTCCTTGACCCCCTCACCGATGACATGTGTCTTGTTGCGAATCCGTGGGTCAAAGGGCTTGACCTCAAGACCAAGGAATGGGGTAAGTTGAGAGAGTTTCTACTTACAATGCCTCACAAGCTGACCGCTCTCAATAGCTCAATTCTTTGTGGATGACCTAGCCCCGGTAGAGTGGAATGATGCTGCCTTTGATCATCTCGTACTGCCAGGTACAGAGAAGCAGCTTGCTTGGGAGTTTGTGGAGAACAAGACTCTCGCCAACAATTTTGATGACTTCATCCAGGACAAGGGTAAGTTCGCCTCATCAACGAACGAGAATGACGTCTGACTTTCGCAGGCCGTGGTATCATCATTCTCATGTTTGGTCCACCTGGCGTAGGCAAGACGTACACCGCAGAAGCTGGTAAGTAAAGCGCTCCCGATTGGCCGCGATCGTACCCTGACCGTAATGATAGTCGCCGAGAAGGCCCGTGTGCCACTCTACTCCATGAGCGCCGGCGATCTAGGAACTGTACCTAAGGAGGTTGAACTTGCCCTCGATCGAGCTCTGACTCTGTGTGGCCTCTGGAATGCCATGCTCCTCCTCGACGAAGCGGATGTTTTCCTTGGTGCTCGCACAGACAGCGATCTAGCCAGGAACGAGCTTGTAGCCGGTAAGTATCCCTACATCCCAGTACTTCTCTGCATATATTTCTAACCCCAATTTCCAGTCTTCCTCACCAAGCTCGAGTACTACACAGGAGTCTGCTTCCTCACGACCAACCGAACAGCAAGCATCGATACCGCCTTTCAATCCCGCGTGGACCTTTTCCTGCCCTACAAGGACCTGAATTTTGAAGCTCGGAAGAAGGTTTGGAAGAACTTCATCAGCCGCGCTGGCGCTGACCAAGTTGAGATTCCGGACGAGGAGATGGACAAGTTGGCTGCTATGAAACTCAATGGCCGAGAGATCAAGAACCTTATCAAGAGTGCTCATCTCCTTGGTCTCAAGAATGGAGGGGTCATTCAGGCGGACCGACTTTTGATGCTGGCTCAGAATCGGGTTGCTTCTCTCACAGAGTTGCAGAACAACTAAGGAGGATACTTTGCGCTGTTTTCATAGCTAGCTAGCACCTCACGTGTAAGGTAGAACTAGCGGTGTGGGGAGGACATTGGGCCATAGATGGGACTGGGGATCCTAAGTCCTCACTTGACTATGCGCCGTTGAATATGGTCATTGACAGTCGTAAGAGCCTGTATTGCAATGAAATAGAAAAGTTCTGCCAAGTGTACGCTTGACCATCGTGGGGAGCTTCCTGAAATATTCTACCCCACGAACCTTAACTAGTCCGTCGACTTTTCGATCTGTAGTGAAATATGATTGATGGCTTTATTATGACCGAAGCTTGATAGCCGAGGCGGCCGGGAACAAGAGGCGGGTTAGCCAGTACCCCAGGATTGAGATATGCAATGGAACCATCTTCCGCTTGACCTCAACCCCCAACCCCCAACATCAATACAGGTTTAGTAATGTGGAGCCTTTGACCACCAACAAACTGCTCGAAAGTCGTCCAATGTCCAGTTCTTTCTGAGGTCGGCTGGTCTTCAGACGTCTCGTAGGGCCATCAGCAGGAACCGATCTTGCATAGCGATCCTACCTATACATCTCTCATCGTCAGCGATCTACAAGCCAGAAGGTTCCGGTGTGAGATATGAGAAGAATACGACGCCTTTCCACAATTTAAGCATATCATTTCCCTCAGGGTCTTCAGTTCATTAGCACTGCTACCTACCCCAATAAGGTCCGAGCCGATCTTTGTTTATCTTTAACCGTAATTTAACGGCAAAACGAATCCCACCACTCACAAATACCTTCCGAGTCGCACCGTCCGATGTAGAGTCGTTCTCGACTGATCATTGGTGCTAATTGCCAACACCGACAGGGGTTCCCCGCATACACCCCGGAATTAAGCTGTACCTTAATCCTAACCGAGCTCGGGGACTTGTCATGGAAAGAGAAAAAAGCGCAGGTGATCTTGGATATATAAAGCGAGCCAAAGACCATGCTTGAGCCATTGGTACTTCAGTTCCTCCCCGCTCTTCTTGTCCTGGTTCAATTGTGAAGATGAAGCTGTCTTCGGTTCTTTGCGGCGTCTTTGCGACTCTCACTGTTGCGTTTCCCTCTGAATACCTCAAGCTTGCAACTTGGGGCGTTGAGGGTTACGCCAAGGACAATCCCATTGGCATTACTACCGGTGGAAAGGGTGGCAAGACTGTCACCGTCGCTACCGCTGAAGAGCTCGTCGCCGCTGTCAAGGGCACTGAGCCCAAGATCGTGAAGCTCAAGGGCAAGGTTACTCTTGCTTCTCGTCTCAAGGTCGGATCCAACACTTCTCTCATTGGTGTTGGATTGACAGCTCACATCACCGGTGCTGGTGTCGATGTTTACCATGGCGACAATGTCATTCTGCAGAACTTGAAGATCACCCATATTTTGGATAATGATTGCATCACTATTCGAAACAGCACCCGTGTCTGGGTTGATCATAACGAGTTTGCTTCTGATATCAACCAGGGCCCTGACCACTACGTAGGTTTTGCACGGTCAATGTGATTATTTGAAGCTTGTAGCTGACTTCTCGAGCAGGACGGACAAGTTGACATCATTCGCGCCTCAGACTGGATCACCGTCTCATGGAACTACTTCCACGACCACTGGAAGTCCTCCCTCGTTGGCAACGACGCCACCTTCCGCGACCTCGACTTCGGCCATCTGCACGTTACATATCATCACAACTACTGGCGAAACATGGGAACCCGTGGTCCTGCTGGCCGCTTTGGTCACCAGCATGTGTACAACAACCTGTACGAGGACTTCCTGTACCAGGCAATCCACAGTCGATCGGACAACCAGGTATGAATTAGTTGAATAACTGAAGAGAATGTGACTAACAAAAGTAGGTTCTTGTCGAGGGCAACGTTTTCCGAGGCAATACCAGCGAGGCTCTCAGCACCTACGGCCTCGTCATTCCCATGGACTCTCCCAACACTTGCACTTGCGGTGACGAGGAACTTGACGGTTATGCAAACCTTGGAGCCAGTACGTATAGCTCTGTAAACGTTTACAATCTTTTGAAACTGACCATACAACAGAGAACGATTGGGGCACCGCTGGAGTCAACATCACACAGAAGGGCAACTTCTACAAAGCTGATTACAAGTACAAGTTGACTCCTCTCAAGCTTGTCCCCACTGTGGCCAAGCTTGGTGCTGGCGTTGGAAGAATCTGGTAGTAATATCGCTAGCAGCCGCTTTTCATCGTATTTATACAACTACTATATAATAGAAAAGGTCTTTTGATAATAAACGTATTAATCTAAAAGGCTGATGACCCTATTTTCATAAGCTACTTTGTTTAATCTTTAAACAAGATCAAAATTTGCCTGTTGACGTAATGCAGTGCAATATTATTGTATTGCCTCGAGGATTTCGCATGATTGATATTGTATAACAATACGTGATTAACACAGTTATGTTGGTTCCGCTTGAACTTGATTCTACTCTTCTGCTTACTGTATTCTAATATTATATGTAATATGATGATACGGACAATACTGGATTATCGTCTTGATAGATGCTCAAACCGTCGTCTTTGAACCCGTCTGTGTAGTGCTTCTTCACCCTCGCAGACTCAGTCGCTATCGGGAACTTGTCGGTAGTTTTTCTGTCCTAAAGCAAAACTTGCCCTGTAACAACTTTCTTTCTTTCCCTGTCCCGCCAAAAGCTGGTTTCCAAGTCCAGACGACGTAGGGTCTATTTCGGCGAGACCCAGGCTCCTCAGAGAAGAACTTCATTTGTGTCCAATATATGTCCTCTCTTGGTGTTGACTAATGTCGTTGCTAGCTTATAGGCATCGTCCCATATCTATCAAGTTACTTGTCCACGAAGTAGTAGTTGATAATGTCTTAAGATATGTCGTGGCACGGCTTCGCAGTATTGCGACTTCTTCGGAAGACGAGTCCTAAGAAATCATAATGCTCTGATCAATTTTGACTATGTAGATAAACTCAAACTCACAAGACTGAAATGCATCCACTAAGGGATTGCACTTCCATACTCAGTTCATAACCACTCCAGCTTTCCTAGTCTGGAATGCGGATTTTTGTCCTCTAGGCATTTGACGGCCTCTTCAGCTGAGGTAGCAACCTGGATAATGTTATCATCCTTTGGTCCGATGAATCCCTTCTCCGAAACCTTGCCAATCCAATCCAACAAACCATCATAAAATCCATTCACGTTGAGAACGCAAACACGACAGTTGTGAATACCGAGTTGGTACCACGTGGTGATCTCAAGCAATTCTTCCATAGTACCGTACCCCCCGCTCAAAGCAACAAAGCCACTTCCGGGTCCCCCGTTGAGGACTGCCTCAATCATCAACCTCTTTCGGGTATGCATATCTCTCACTACCGTACGATACCCAAAGTTGGATGTGTCGCTCTGGTCCATGATCCGGCCGGTCGCTTGTTCTTTGAACTTGACGAGCGCAGCGGGTACGATGCCATGAACTGATGAAGGACCGGATAACTGAGCCAAAGTGCTGGCAGCCGCTCCCATTATACCAGTGGTGCCGCCACCGTAGATAAGTGTGATGTTGTTTCGATGAAACTCCAGAGCAAGTGCCTTTGCAGCCTCCACATGGCTAGGGTCGTCGCCAGTGGATGATCCGCCGCTGTTTATTGTCAGTCTACTTCCATGTTAAGGTATCGGACTGGATTGTAATAACTTACAACAAACACACGACTCGATGTCGAGGGACACTTCCTGGAATAGAAGTGGCTATATGAGAGCCATAAAAGAACTGGTTGGCCATTGATAGGGCTGGTCCTTCTACCTCAGCATTCCAGGATTGTTTGTCGGTAACATTCAGGCTGATACATGCAGCCTTTTGCTGGTGTAGGAATGGAGTCAAAGTATGGTGCAACCATTCCAGCTGGTTAAAGCCGTACTGAAGTGTACTAGCCTGCATCATTGACACCCCTTGATCGTAGAGGGCTTCTTTAGTTACGTCGCTTGGGCCCTTGTACTTGAGGTATGGATAGAACTCTGGGTAGCCAATTGCTTTCCATACTCCTTTATTGAAGTTGGGTTCTCCCTGGAGCAGTTCTTCCTCTAGAACCTTGAGCTCCCTCAGCTCAGCCAAGAGGCCTTGTTCCATCATTGTCATGCTTCGACAGCGAATAAGCTGTTTGTAGCTTGACATATGTGGCACCAACATAATTCCGAGTACTATGTAGTGGCGTTTGAAGGCTTCTTGGAGTAGCGGGATGGTAAGCGATGTTGATCCTCCTACAAGAACTGGAATCTTCTTGCGACTAGTAATGTCTTCCATTTTTTCGATCGCCAGCGATACAAAGTCATCTGGCTCTTCGTCGGCCTCGAGGTAGTCGACAAGGTAATGTGGAATATCCAGCATATCAGCATCCTCAGGTTTGGCAGTAATAATGCTGCCTGGCTTATAGCACTGCAGGCTGTCGACTGATATGACTTCACCAAGGAATGATTTGGAGACAGCCACTCCCAGCTTAGTTTTGCCCGAAGCGGTTGGACCCAAGATGACGACAACAGGCTTGCGAGTGCGTGTCATGGTGGCTTTCTTGAGAATTGGTGGTCTTCCTGATAGACCTAGTGTTCTGAATTCCTGAAAGATAAGCTTGAAAGACAAGGTGAAGATGTATGTCGAGGTTGTAGATAGGCAATTCGTATGCTGACCTTAATGGTTGCTTCAAGACATAAGTGACCTTAGGCAGAGAGGGGTTATGGGGAGCAACTTTCTAGAGGACATGAGAAAGATACTAAGGAACACGGAGGCAATCTGCCGTTATTTTTCGGGGCGACATGAGTAGATAGGAGGATGCGACCTCCAGAACAAGTATGCTACCCGCCTATTGATGCCGATGCTCTGGTTGTAGCTACAAATAGCACGCATGCTTTGATCGAGGAGATTTTTAGTGCACCACACGTTATCTACACCCTAGATTCCGCTATCTATCTTTTTGATTGTCATAGCATAAAACCTCGCGCTGCCAAATTCTTATCTTTGTTACCTTTGGTCCTCGGAATCGAGTTCCGACACATTCTCTTCCGAGCCGAAGCAATCATTACGGAACGATATTCGGTATTGAGATTTAAAATAGGATATAACAAATTATGCAAGTTTATCGGGATATTCGGTATATCTGCAGATGTTCATACCTTCATAGCAGTGGCGACGGTGTATTCTGTGAGGATTGACTATATGCATCAGCAGTGAGATAGCACCAAGTAGTAGACAGGTCAAAGGATATTTTACGTAACAGAAACTCTGACGAGTACACGCCTGGAGCAGTTGTTCTATACATGCACTCATTTCAAAATGGTTTCTAAAATGCAAGTGAGAAGTAAACACGAGCTAGTAATTTCCTTCCGGCATCTTTATGTTACATTCCCATAGTCACATTGACCTTCGGCTTCCAAACTTTGTATCTTTGGCCTCTCTGAAAGAACAAGTCCCGGTGTATAGATATTAAACCATTTCGCATCCAGTTAAGTAAGCCGGGCAAACATAAGCAAGTTATAGCCACGTATATTCGATCTGTTCGTAGACAGCTTTGTATCATAACCAGCCTTAATTCTCAACGTCACAATGGCCGCCGTTGTACTATTTTTACTTCCAATCGCTTTGACATTTCTCCATTCTGTACTCTATCATTTTACGTACAACACGATCAGCACCACTGTATGCAGAAACTTGCTCACAGACGCAACGTGACATTCTGTGTCCAAGTGAAATGATATTAAACCACAGCTGGTGGTCGTCTCATCGCTATAACACATCTTCCTCTGGTTTGACTCAATGATAGGTTCAATTTAGCCAAGTCTAATGCCATCGAGGCACTGGCTCCGTACCTTCACCTTGTCAGTTCAGGGGCCTTGTTCTATAAGCTATTATGCAAACTGGATAAACTGGTGAAAAATTGCTGTTTTATAGAGAAGAGTCGGCACACTTGCCCACGGCGCCGTTTATCTGAAGCTAATAAATGTTGCACAAAACACTGTGTATGAGATATCTGAGACCATGTCTCAGTTTGAGCCTTGATTACTGAGGGCCTTCTACAACTGGCCAGAGGGCAACATTGTAACATTGTAACTCGGAAATTCCTGCTTCTCGTCCTGCGTCTATAAAAGCGCTTCTTTTGGCTGCTTTCCCTTGCTAGTCTACTAAATTGGTAAGGATGCTAGGTTTATGGGTAGCATTTAGTAGGTCAAGATGTCTGAGTTGGATATTTACATATTCTCTACCTAGTCTGCTGATAGGGCTTCTACCGATGCAACATAACCCGCCCATACACAAAGATCCTGTACCACCACCACCCAGTCATTGGGCAAAGCAGAAGGGATCGACCGGACGTTCGCAACCACACCATTGAACTTTACTGAGTTCCATAACGATCCTTGTATTCCGTATATCCGACAATGCTACCAAGAACAATATCGACGCTAAGTTATGCGGTGATGCGCGAAGATCTATATTCTTGTGCTAGCAGGTGCGGGACTTCTTTACCAGAACATGTCAGGTCGGAACAAGGGTCGGAACACCGGCTTCGTGTCAACTGTAGCTCAAAAGTGCCGTCCGTAACACCCGTCTTACACAGGATAAAGTTTTTAGGACGATGTCAGCGGTATATTTGCGCCGTGCGTCGCACTAGCATGGGTTGGATAAGAGACAATACAAGGGTTTAAGCTCGACGCAATGGCATGTTTCAGTTAATATTAAATATGCTGGCCCTAGACACGCTATACAGGATAGGAAGCTCCCCGTGGCAATATACGAGCAGTGACGAGGATAATCTTACAGGCCAATTTACTGACGTCTCATAGGCAACAAGCTTATCTAAACCTCACGAGGAAGTCAATGTCATTTTGTAGCGGAAAAAGGGTTATTGTCCCCCTTCAAACTCTCTGAACGGGTAGTTGGCGTTTATTCATAGTCAAATTGTCCAATGTACATTAAACCTTGTCATTAAGGTCTCATACTTCAATCGCTTTCGTGAAAGATATTCCTGCAAATGAAATAGATTCCTCGAACCGGCTTCTGATAGACATTTGTTGTTGACATGAGATGACTGGTTCTACCCATTAACGGAATTTTGATGTGATTAGAATCATCAATTTCGACCTATCACGTCTTACGGATACGACAACTGTTCAAAAACTTTAAATTATGCATTGCCAGTAGCTGTGGTAGGGGCCTAGGTGCACCGGAACTGTTATCCTGTGCTTCCGACATTGTGTTGAAACTAGAAGTCCGGAGTTTCGGCAAAGATATTGCCTCCTAGTATCAAAAGCAGCCATCTTGATGACAATGAAACTTTCTCTGCTGTCATCATGTCGTGTCCATAAAACCGCTTCACCCGGTCCAACGGTCTTACCAAATCAAGAGTCGCCACGCTTCGGTGATTGCGGCATTGAAGGTGGTGATTAGGCAGGGAGGGGTTGCATTTTGGGCATGTACTTGTATGGACGTAATGTCTGGCGAAACGGAATGGGATGCCACCAAACAAATTCATTTATGGTTGCACCGCACCAGTAAAAGCCCCGAGATAGGATGCTGATGACAATTTATTGTACTCTGCAGTGCTTCATGAACCGGGTTCACTAACCATAGTTCCACTGATGGGAAACCTGCTACACGGTTAGCTCTTAGAAGCGCAAACGACACTAAACGAAATGTTCAAGTGCCATTAGGTCCCCTCTGATATCTCCTTGTAAGGTCTCTAGTATGACTTATTGTCAAATGGTTTGGTGCGCCGTAGTGTAAGCCCCTAGAACACTTCACACCATCCACATCCAACTGTCCATAGGTATCAAATCTCCTCCAATCCTCGTCCGGCATGAACCGGCAGTTCTCGTCAGTTTCTACAGCCATTTCCATCGGCTGAAATGCAAGGATCGGTCGAGCTCTGCTTACCTTTCTCGAATGCCTCTACTAACAGTGTTACGGTGGCTGAATCGCTGGCGCCTTGGACAAAATGGCTATTCTACTGTTGAAGATCCTATAACACCTTATTGGAGATATCACCGAAGTCATGCCCAATACAATAGAAGGGCGTTCACTTCAAACTGCCTAGCGTCGGAGTAAACGCACGGTTCTACGTCCCCCTGTTCGGTAACTCAACGGCAAATGCAATCGGATAAAAGCCTGATTTATCTATGAGGCTACTGTCCATCAGCAGAACAGTCTGGACTGATACGGAGGTTATTTTTGGCTACTTCACATATCTTTTTACCGCAATAAACTTCAGATAAGCTTTTCAATGGACATGAGAACGCATCCTTTGGATATTCTTGTCTAAGGTAGGGCCTAAACCTGCTTATAAAAAGTCTACATTCATTTAGAAACCATTTCAATCAAGTCTACATCTGCCTTCTTCAAACAGCTTTCTCAGTTCAGGAAAATAATAATGCCTCCGATCAATCTGGCGAATCATGGCACTGCTTTTACGCTTGGTGTCTTACTCCATGTCTTTATTTTCCGTCGAGGGGAATGGAATCTGTATGTGGCCAGCATTTTACATAGCTTTGCAGTTTTCTGGTGTATCTTGACATGTACCGTGGGACTGCTCAGTGACCATGAATATTTCATCACGTGGACCATTGTTGCCACCGCGTCAAGCATTGTATTATCAACTCTCATGGGAGTGTTGACGTGTATGCTGGTTTATCGTGGCTGGTTCCACCGCTTGAATCGCTATCCTGGGCCCTTTTGGGCTAGGTTTTCAAACCTGTATATCACGGCTCGGGCTTCCAAGAATCATCGCCCTTTCGAAGAATTGAAACTATTACATGGAAAGTACGGTGACATTGTGCGAATCGGTAAGTTATCAGTCCACTCGATTCAAGGGAAGGAAACCCAAAGCTTACACTAACATGGCAAAGGTCCCAGCGAACTGTTAATAGTAGATCCCCATGCTCTGCAAGCTCTCCACTCAAACAGCTCACCCTGTACCAAGGGTCCTTGGTATAGCATTGAGCATCCTGTCACACCTCTGCAAATGACTAGAGACAAGGAGGAGCACATCCAACGACGCAAAGTTTGGGACAAGGCTTTTAGTTCCAAGTGTCAGTGCCTTGATAATTCCCGATAAAGCTGACTAACATCTCAAAAGCTCTTCGACAATATGAAACCCGCGTGGCTGGACATGCCACCCGGCTTCTGCAACAAATAGAATGAATCATCACAAGGTACACCAATTGACATATCGATGTGGTTTAACTTTTATGGCTTCGATGTTATGGGCGACTTGGCTTTTGGGAAAAGCTTTGATATGCTAAAAACCGGTACGACGCACCCATTCATGGAGCTTGTCCATGCCCATGTGGCCCTGGTCGGTTCTCTGAGCCATTTGGCCTGGATCTTTCCACTTCTCAAACGGATCCCGATCTTAAATCAAGAGAACTGTGAGCTTCAAGAACGCATTACGCATCTTGTCGAGTGGAGGATGAAGGTATAATAAAAGAATGATTTAGATATTTCTTATTATACACTAATCATTAGTTTAGAACGAGCCAAATGCCCCGGATATCTTTTCTTGGATTCTCTCTAGTTACTACGACCTAGGCAAACCAACTTTTCAAGATACAGTCAACTTATACGGCGATTGTCAGCTAATCGCTGTAGCAGGAAGGTTTGGCTTTCTGTCTTTCAGTGACCCACGACCGGACTAATTATTCGTTAGTGACACCACTGCGTCGTCTCTCACTTGTCTTTTCTTCGAACTAGCGATCAATGCACAAGCTCAACATAACCTTCAGGATGAGCTAGATCGATACTACCTCGAGCGCAGCACTCCAGATCATTCAAGCCTGTCAAAGCTCAGCTATCTTCAAGCATGCATAAACGAATCTATGCGACTCTATCCCGTGATTCCGTCGGGCTTACAACGACTAACGCCGTCTGATGGACTGCAAGTCGGGGACATGCGCCTTCCGGGAGATACGATTGTATCGATCCCATCCTATGTGTTCAACAGAGGTAAGTGAAGGTAATGGGGTTTCCTAATCTACACTAATGAGAATCTCGCTTCCTCAGATGAAAGGCTTTTTACGCATGCCGACCAGTTCATTCCCGAGCGCTGGACAACGATGACGGAGCTTACTCAAGACTTTTCTCTCTTCGCTCCGTTTTCCATTGGTAATATCACCACTCTGGCTACCTTCACTAATTTCATTTTGGATAACATGATTCAGGTAAATACTCATGCGTCGGAAAGCAGCTGGGTTTGATGGAGATTCGTCTCGTAGCCAGCCAAATCTTGAAGAGATTTGATGTCAAGTTGGCAAACCACAGTGCTACCAAAGACTTTCCCACTGGACTTAGAGACAGCTTTACATTGGCTGCGCCGAGTCTGTGGCTGGTTTTTACCCCGAGGGACGCCTGGACATCCTCGTCTGCTAGCGAGAAATAAGGTGTTCAAATGGAACAGTTAATATCAGAGCTATTATTTGGTGAAGTTAAAGTAGGCGCCTAGTTAGCTAATTGCAAAGGTTTTTTAGCATTGTGAATTGTTCTTTTAATGCAGCTTGGTTTCTGATGAATCTGACATCAGCAGCGAAAGGATGCCGTGGCTGAAAATCTAGAACATTGGCCCCCATTTTTATGGCTCCTAGTACCGAACCAACGTCAATTATGCAACCCTGCTAAATATTATAGGACTATAGTGTTAAGCCATCAGGTGTCAAGAGGGGTATTCAGCCTCATTAGGCTGTTCCAGTTTGAACTTAGCTCAGTGCCTTGAATCAGAGTCCATTTGCCTATAAGAATCTAGCGATTGCCCTTGTGACCTCGGAATTGTTTCCTTGTATTTCTGATATTCAACACCGCCTCGATGTCGTTGTTCTTGGCCTTTGAAAAGGATTCTGAGGGGGATACTGACGAGCGCCACAGCCTTACGTATCTACTGCGTAGGCACAAGTCAGTGAATTTCAAAGAAGACTCATTTTGGCCATTCGATACTTTGTGCAAGATCTTGACAAGAGATCGTGTCAAGAAGGCTCTATCTGAACTATGGCCGCGAGTAGAAGTTGATCGGTACACCGATCTAATTTCGCCAGTCTACGCAACCGCCCAGGATGCCATAGGGAAAGACCCTGTTCAGCCCTCATTGGAGCCAAAGAGGTTTGTAAAAGTTTTTGGCATATTGGTTCTCTTGGAAGTCCCGGAAAGGATCAAGGATTTCATTGATTCCGACATCAGCGACAATGATCTCCCTCTTGGCATGGACCCTGCTGACGACCAAGCGCGACCCAAGATCCACGAAGAGAGGATGCGGTCGCTCGTCTGCTTCCATAAATGGAGCGATCTGGAGCTAGATTTTTTCTACCAAAAACAATGGGCATTCAACGTCGCTTTTCTGGAGGAAAAAGGTGACTGCAACTGGGTAGACTATAAGACAGCAGTCCTACCTTGGCGACGAATTCCTGCCGAATATCGTTTCACATCTAATAGAAGTATATCTTGGATGACCGAGTACGTTGAAATTGACGCTGGTTCTCATAGCTTCCACAATTCGCTCGAAAACGTAAGTAACTCTCACTGGAAACGGATTTAATCACAGTCTAATTTGCTGTTTCCATAGAAAGCCTTTCATGGTCGATTCTTCACTTTAAGAACTCATAATAAGTCATTGCGCCGTCATCCAAACTTTCGAGAGGTTTCTATGCTGAAGGAACTCAAGAGCCTTCAGTATCCCCATGTGGTTCCTCTCCTAGCGGCCTTCAAATGCAACGATGGCTATCACTTGGTATTTCCAAACGAAAAGTGTGACATTTACCGCTATTGGTTACGATACCCAGGGATACTCAGCGATACTTGTACAAATAAGTTGGAGAGCTTTAGATGGATGTCTGGACAGATGTTAGGGATCGCATCAGCTTTGGACTGGATCGGCAAGATTCGCGGTGAACAACAGGGCATACTCGGATGCGGATTCATACAACGAGACGATGTACTCTGGTTTAGTTCCCCGTCGGATCCGAGAGGCACTTTTGCTATCACTGGCTTTGAAGCGCCTGTTTACATCAAGAAAACGTCCCAGGCTCAAAGCGATCGCAATGTTGGCATTTTCCATTCCTACCTAGCGCCTGAAAGCATCGTCTACAACGATCGTACCCAGTCATGCGACATTTGGGCCCTTGGCTGCTTCTTCCTCGAGATGTTATGTTGGGTATTTGAAGGAATTGAGGAGATTGAACAATTTACCGAAGCAAGGGAGAAAAGGGCGGCCTCATTGACCAGCATGATATCTATGATGCCTACGTTCTTCGACATACTCCATGAAAACAGGAACATGAAAGAATCTAGAGCTGACACTGATATGCTCAAAAATCACTTGCACAGGTTGATTGGTAACCAAGACGCCAGACTTCATGATTATGTCTTTATAATTAAACCAGCTGTCACAGAGGTAGGTCTGTTAGACTCATTTAACTAAAACTGCATTCAGGAATGATGAAAATAGCTAACAACCTTCTCTAGCGGATAGTCATCCTAAATAATCACTCAGCGTGCACGGAGTACATGCACGACTTTCTCGAACTAGTTGAACAAAAGATGCTCATTGTCAATACCGAGAAAAGAGGTAGCATCAGCAATATAGTCCGTGCATTAGAATTCATGCACATGAGGACGCAAGGTGACACGGGAATAGACTATATTTTAAAACCCTCTTCAATTCCAAATCGACACTCCTCTGCGGCCTCTGTGGAGCCCATCGTTGAGCGATGGTTCCTACACGAGGCACTCAAACTTCGATCCGTTAGCGCTGCAGCCCCTAAACTGAAACGAAATCTTGGATTAGGACGGGTGTTGTCAAATATGGAATTTCGACTCCTCAAACTTCTTCCTGGGGAAGGCAACACTAGCATTGAATGTACGCTACAAGTAGTCCCCTTGGGGACCGACGAGCCGTACGAGGCCTTGTCTTACGTCTGGGGAGAAGCATCTGGCACGATACCAATCAAAGTCTCTGGTTGCGAAGTAAAAGTCACCAGAAGTCTTTGCTCCGCTCTCAAGCGATTGCGGAGGCCAACTACAGCAAGGACGTTGTGGATCGATCAGCTCTGCATTAACCAGTGGGACGTTGATGAGAAAGCAGAGCAAGTGAAATTAATGAGACATATATATCAGCGTTGCTCCAAGTGCCTGATCTGGCTGGGAGAGATCCCTACTGAGTCGGCAGCGAGCTTCTCGATAGATGATGCGCGGCTCGCACTATCTTTCATCAACGATTTGGCAAACGTTCATGTTCGCCCCATGTCGTCGCTTCCTACGATATTAGGAAAAGGGACGAAAGCGGAGGCTGCTCGGAAGGCATTCCACGCCTTGTTCATGCATGGGAATGTCTGGTGGTCCCGGATCTGGACCGTCCAGGAAGCTATTCTTCCCCCGTCGGCAAGTATTGTCTGGGGACCCCTCTCCATCTCGTGGGAAACCTTGCGCACCGCGGCCTCAAATATGGGGAGTCAAACTATTCTATACATGCCTGTGGAGACTAGAGAGGCCCTAAGCCAGCACGAAAGTATGGTCGACAATTTCATGTATCCTGTGCGAGGTCTGGAGATCTCTCGCGGGGGAGAATCTCCTCTGAATATGCTGCATCGATGGCGCTATCGCGGCGCTACGGAAATAAGAGACAAGCTCTTCGCACTTATGGGTCTCTTCCCGGATATTCCTGGTACTAGTTGTAGTTATAGCATTCCGCCAGCCAAACTTTTCGCGCTCTGGGTTTGATCCAGCTAGAAAGCAGTCTCAAGCCATTGATTGGCCGGCGCGGAGAGCCGCATGTCACACCTCATCTCCCAAGCTGGGCTCTCGATCTGGCCTACTATGATTATGGGATCGAGAGACGTCCATGGAACTGGGGATATCACAGCCACCGTTACGACCGTTTCTCGGCTAGTGGAAAGCTGAAACCAGACTTCGATGGCCAATTTACGAGAGGTGTATTCGTGGATAGCGTCTTAGAGGTCGGTGACCTTCTGGGAAAAGAGACTTGGGTGGATCTCACGGATGAGATGCTCATTCTCACAGTCAAGAGCTGGAAGGCACTCCTAGACCGATTTGTCGCTTCGCAAAAATATCATAATCAGGGTGTATATGCTGGAAGCGGCTCCACCGACGATGCCTTCTGGAGAACAATGCTAGGGAACTTGATCTTTGCAGAGGTTCCCGTCTCCTGGGCCTCGGAAGGCGATCGTTCTGCTTATGAATCATTTCTCCAGCACAGTACCAGAAACCAAGTGTATGAATCTCTACGAGATATGGTGGTCAACCAAGTGTTTTTCATCACGGCATGCGGGTATATCGGAATCGGGCCACCAAATCTTCAAATTGGAGATGAGATTTGGGTCTTGTCTGGTGGGGATGTCCCTTTTGTCCTGAGACGACACATAGGAAGGAATACTTCAATTGCATTTGAAATCGATCACCGGTCTTTTATCGGTGATGCCTATGTTCATGGGATAATGCAAGGAGAGGTTATTGAGGGTCCGCACCAAATGGTAAGATTGCAATTAAAGTAGTGACTATTTGATAGTTCAATGGATCCAGACTAAAGCTCTGTAAAGTTGTTTTCTAACTGGCAAACAAACTTGATCCTGGATGTTACGAATAGGGAGCATAAGGAGAACCTCTACATAGGAGGGGGATAGTGGCCTGCTATCTGACGTCAATCGATTCATATATGCCCTTTTATCACATGCAACATAACAAATATACATTAGAATCACGATGTTCGACTCAGCGGTTGGTTTGTCTAATGCGCCACTTCTTTTTCAAAATGTTTGTCATACGGAAGAACAGGTTGCGATTTAGATATCGGATGACGAACAGCCCATTTCAAGTCAACGGAACCACCGTCTCCGCTCGATTGCATCGGCAGTTCCGCCACCAAACCTCGGCTTCGGGCGGTGAAGCCATCGCGAGGAACTAAACAACGCCTCAAAAACTAACCAGAACTGGATCTGATTTCGATCCTTTGATAAAGCTTCAGAATACTCGACCTAAGTAGGAGACGACGGCGGTTCCTTCAACGGTCTCGTCCCAGGTCCACCGCTTTACCCCAGTTTCTGTGCCGGTCCCGAGTGCGGAGAAAATCTGGGGAAACACGCAGCGGAATTATTGCCGACTTGAGACCAGGATATCGCGATGGAGTATTTAAATAAGAGTGGATAATGGCTCAAAATTCTTTTTCATCAGCAGATCACATCTTCGTCTCCTCTTCTGTTTGCACACTTCATCATGGCGAATCTCAAGTCTCTCATCTTTCTTACTGCCGTTTCGGCGGTACACGCTACCATCAGCCCTGGCAGCCTCGTCACCATCTCTACAGGTGTTGATTCTACCAGCGGAGCTGCTTGGTGGGATCCTTTGGATGAGTTTGGTGGCTATGACTGGCTGGCATATCTTCGAAACCCTCCTGGTGGAAGTGTCTCTTCCAACAATGTCATGGTTGCACGACGCTCTATCTCTGATGGTACTATCTCTCGTGACTGTGTCAGAGACTCGGATGGAGACTGTGCTGTCTTTGCCGATGATCTTGGACACAACGCTCCCAGCATCAGCGTTGATGGTGATGGATACGTCCATGTCTTTACGAGCATGCACAACGAGCCATGGAAGTACTTCCGCTCGTCAGAGCCGTATAGCAGCACACTCGTCAATGCCAGTGCTGATATGCCCGATCAGTCCGTCCTGATCACGTACCCCGTTATCAAGCGTGATGCCGACGGCAACCTATGGCTGATCGTGCGAGGCCAAGCATCAGGTGATGGCTCTGCGAGAGGCGGTTACTTCTACAAATACTCTGTGGGCAGCAAGAAGTGGACTCGCATTAGCCTCTGGGCATACAACAAGGGATACTCTGTATATCCCGACGACATTGCCTTCTCTTCCGACGGAGATGTCCATATCCAGTGGGAATGGAGCAAGTATCCTGCGTCTGCCGTGCGTCACCAGGGAAGCTATGTTCGTTATCGCCCATCTACCAACTCGTTCACTTCAGCCTCTGGAGCTACCGTCTCCACACCCATTACCCAGAACACGGCCGACATTGTCTACCAGCCCTTGACTTCCGGCGAGACCTACAGCGGTGACATCAACGCTTCTCCAGGCCCGGCCTTCCAAAGCGCAAAGATGGCACTGTACGAGCGCCCTGCTGGAACAGTTCATATTCAATCCGCCTACCGCTTCAAGACGTCCGACAGCGGTACTTGGCAAGTTCGTCGTGCAACAGCCACATACGGTACTCAGAATCCCTGGACACGCCAGATTCTCTTTAGCGATAGTGAGACTAGCGCTGGAATTGGTATCACGCACGACGGTACTACTGCTCGAATTTACTACTGTCAATCATCCGCTAGCGCGTTTGTGCTTGAGAATGTCGGTGGAGCTGGTTGGACCAATACGGCTATTGAACCTGCTATTGGCAAGAAGGTACAGCGTCTTCAGGCTTTGATGAGGAGCGATGGAACGGATGTCTTGTACCTGGGTTCGCCGACCAATGTTAACTCTACGACTGGAAGTTTGTATCTCTTGACTGTTGGAGGACGGAATTAAGAACATTTTGACGGTCTAATACGAGCCGTTCAGATACTACTTGGATGGAATGACGGCATTATAGTTTGCCTTCTTTCAGACTAGTGAATATTACACCTCTTTCTTTACAAGTATTCCATTCTATCTTACATGACCATTCCCTTCGGAATCTTTCAATTACTGTCCAGCATGATATCCATAATCTCCATCATCTGGATACTCCATTGCCATCTCAGGGGTAATGTTATTCAAGTCCCCGTGAAAGTTCAGAATGCTATTTGTAAAAGACTCGTCCACCCTTCCCGTGGTGTTGAGCTGTGAGCTTCCCATCTCATCCGCACTCAGCATTGGGGCTGAGAAATAACTCCAAAAGTTGAGTTCATCTGGTGCGACCGCTACGTCTGAGAGATCGAAGAGCGGCCATATTTCCTCCGTTAACATAGATGACATGTTGCTCTGGCCTTGTATGTCTGCGAAGAATTCTTGTTGTTGAGTGTTGGTTGACGAGTCAAAGGCCGTCCAATTCTCACTCAACGATTGCGGCGCATACTCACTAGCACTGGCAGCAGACCTTTGATGGCTCTCGGAGCTTGTGTTGGATTGATATGTCGACCTCATGCCTCCCCTGCTTAGTTCTGCATTCGTATCGAGAGGACTAGAGTCTTGCATGCCCGTATCACCTCCAACATGAGCTGAGTTCCGCTGTAACATACTATCGGAGTCTTGTCTTCGGAGCTGCTGAAGAATGGAACGCCTTCGATCTCGTCGAGCTTCCCCAGAGTCGTGGTGGATTGGCAGTCTATGGCCCCCTCCTGCGGATCGCATCATGTCCTTCTCAACAAGATCGATAGTGGCATCAGCCAATTTGGATAGTGCTTCTCGTGCCCGAGCAATTCTCTCCCATCGAGCCCCAAGCTTTTCAAGTATGGTCTTCCATTGAAACAAACAGCTCTTCAACGAGATCCAGTCCTCTTTGGCTTTCATCCGCGCTTCAGTGTTCTTCCAGACAATGAATACAAGGGTTACTCCGCTCATGAATTGGAAGTGGAGGTCTATCCAAGTAAAGTCCATCAGACCCTCATTGATACGAAGAAAAGACAGTTGAATGAGGTCTTTTGCGCCTTCGTAGCATAAGAGTGTATCGGATGCGCTCAGGTTAGGGCGTAATGGTGATGGCCTGTAGAGGATGAGAAGGGCTGTTCTATACCAATACCCCCACCAATTGATGTTATGCCCATCTGAGTCAGTCAGAGTCAGAGCCACGGAGTTCCACGCTTTCAAACGCCTGGCCATTTGGTTTGTCCACTCTGTTAGCTCTGCACCATCCACAGCGGCATCCTTCCGTACCGCGTGGAGCTTGTGCACAATCTCACTTTCAAGCCGCTGCAACTCAAGCCAGTGCAGTATCTGTGGCCTTTTGCTCGGCACCAAAGAATGCTTCGGGAGATGAATATTCACTGTAAAATCATCAAAGGTGAAGGGTCGACCGAGAAGGATATTTAGCGTTCTGTCGAAGCTGTAAGTAACCCAGAAGAGACGTCGCTTCATGTCAGCCTCAGAAACTTTCTTTGCCTCAGACTCTACAGCTGAAGAAGAGATGGCAATGGTGGTCTCTGAATGATAACCGAGGTCAATGCACATTCGCATACAAAGACCTGATATGTACCAGACCGGCGCAGAAGACGAGTCTAGAATAGATAACAGCAACAGTAGAAGAAGACACTGCAAGGACTGCACATTCTTCGTTTGCATGATCAGGCCGATATCAGACATTGCATTAGCAGTGAAGCCCTTTGACAATACCGTACTCTCACTATGGTCTCCAGCCATGAACATCAGAGAAATGGCAAGCACCATGTTCAGCATAAATCGGGTCCAGACATCTCTAGGCGCAGTATGATCATTCTGGTGATCGTAGAACTCCGTAACAGCTTTGGTGAACTCTTTTTGATCTAGAATTGGATATTGGACCTGATATTGACTGAAAAACGTGTCTATGAGGCTGTTGGCTGTCTCACGTGATGGAAGTGCGATTCTTGTATTGCTGCTGACGGGATCTTTTGGCCCAACTCGAACTTCTGTTGTTTCAGACGGGGACTCAAAGTTAGGGTAGTTCTGTTGAGCTGACTCAAGCACTGAGCGAACCAGGTACATTCCTATATATGTGTCAGTGCAATTCGCTGTCATCCAGTATAGGTAGTACCGCTCGACGCTCCGATATAATGAGCGTGTCCCTCATCTCCACTCCGAATCAAATCCTGGGCATGCTCATCGTCGGAGCGCAACGTTGAGGTATGTGGCGACACCTCAATCTCTGCATCATCAAGCTCTTGAATCTGCGCTTCCAATCGCATCAACTGAGTTTCAAGATCATGAATGTGGCTGCGTGGGTGAACATCGCCTGAGCGGCCATCAGTATAGTCGCATATAGAGCCTGCGTTTTGACATGGTTGACAGGCAGGAATCTCTGTTTCGCATCAGTTAAAATGGAGTCCCAGGTCGGGCGGGTTAAAAGGTAGCCTACGTGTATCACAACGTGCCTTGCGTTTGCGACAACGATTGCACGCGTTTATCGTCTAAGCCCGCGTAAGTGAGACAACAGTACATGGATACCCACGGCAAGCTTACGAAATACGGCGGATCCATGCTCCACCAAAGGGGCCATCGTCCTACATAGATGTTGATTCTGAACGCGACAGGTCCCGAGCGATGTCTGGGCCACGATCAGAGTCGGAGCCGATCGCTTCAAATAAAAGTGCGGAGTAAATTTGGTGTGGAATTTATTCCGCAGCTACCTTCAAACTAATGACAGCTGATCCCTTCCCCACAAACTCCTCATCGGTCGATCATGCATACCCTGGAGCAACAATTTTTAATCTAGCAAGCCTGTTCGTGCTGGGCCTAATGCGCGATGCAGAGTTTTAAGTATATACGAGCCCTAGTGTGGGGGAATTGGAAGCAGTAGTCACAACTGACCGTGTTTAACAGATTGTTGATATTCCGAGCTTACTAACGGAACCAGCTTCCCCAATTACTTCTTGAGTTTATGCATGGTACCAACCTCTGTACCTGACACGTGTATTTGTATAGGTCACCAACTAAATATACAGCGTCTCCTTCCTAACCATATCTGTATTGCTGTACCGCCTAATAACTGGATGTGCAGTGTCTCCTTTCTTAGGTACGTTTTCGTGCAGCCCGATAACTGAATATATATCTAGTTTCATATACTGACTCCCGATTTATGATAGCAATGAGGAAAAAGAACAAGGCAATGACCACGAGTAAGATAACGATAACACAATGGGACCTTCAGCATAGAGGAAACTTTGGCTACCGCTCTTCCGCTCGTAAACAAGGAGCTAAGTCAAATGATGCCTGAATGCAAACGAACAAACGATAAATAACGCATCAGGGGATCTAGTTACAGTCAAAGTGTGCGACACCAGGGGCCGGAGTAAAATAAGACGATAGAGTATTACACTAAGTAACTACCAGATTTCTTTTTATCATTCCAAGGAAGACCTCTGGCAACTACCATAGTATCACTTCAGATATCCAAGCTCGAACAGTTCTCACAAGATTTGTTATCGAAGCACCCGAATCAAACAGACTTGTCCCGAACCTCAACTCGCTCCTCCTCAGTACCAAGCATCTGCTTAGGCGTAGCGTCCTCCTCAGAGTGAACATTGAGGGATCCAAAATGGGAATCCAGCTCCTCAAGAGTCTTACCCTTAGTCTCGGGATAGCAAGCATACACAAGGATGGCAGCGAAAACGTTGAAGGCCATGAAGATGAAGTAGACTCGAGGGCCGATGTTTGAGACAGCGACGGGCCAGACTTGACCGACAATGATGGAGCCGAGGGAAGAGCCGGAGGACGAGATGGCGAGACCCTTGGAACGGCAGTTGGCGGGAAAGATCTCAGAGGCGTAGATCCACGCGCAGGGACCGAAACCCATACTGTCTGTGAACAATGTTAGAAACTGCTTTATATCACCTCATATAATGTGACTTACATCCGACGGTGAAGAAGAAGATGAAGAAGATGTTGACATAGTTGGCACTTTGGTTGTTCTGACCAGGATAGGCAGTCTGCAGAGCACCGTTGATCTGGATCGTTGTCAGCAGCTACATACCAGAGTCGTTCAAGGGTACTCACCATCAAACAGAAAGCCATGATGATAGCTCCAATACCAAGTGAATGCCTTCGACCAATTTTATCAATGAAGAACATAGCAGCAATGGTACAGACCACCTGCACAGTTCCATCAATACCAGAAGCAAGAAGACTGAGTTCCTTAGAGGTGCCGGCGGCAATAAAGTTGGTAGGCAGATAGTATCGAATACCAGCAGCACCGCTCATCTGCTGGAGAAAAGCAAGAGACCAAGCACGCCAGAGTCGAGACCAGAGCGGCTTCTGCTGGATGAAGACGCGGGCAGAGGTGATGGAGTTTTCCTGGTGCCAGAGGATGTTGGCGCGGATCTCGTCGAGTTCGGGTTGGATTTCGGTGGCGGAGAGACCGCGGAGTTTGCAGAGAGACTCGCTGGCGGCTTCGATTTGGTCTGATTCGACGAGCCATCGAGGGCTAGAAACATGTCAGCTACGAGCCTGGGTGAGAAGAAGTGATACGTACCTTTCAGGAATAAAGGGAACACCGCTGAGGAACATGAGAGCAGGGACGAACTGCATGGCAGTAGAAAGACGCCATTCCAGATCGATGCCGTTTCCGTAGTCCCAGAACGAGTATCCATAACCCACCCAGAAAGCCATAGAAATACTATGCCGGTTAGCGTTTACTCTCAATTGACGGCAAGCGATCGATATGTACTCACCCAGAGACAATTCCAACCTGGTTAGCAGCAACATAGAGACCACGATGCTTAGCCGGCGAAATCTCACTAAGATAAAGCGGAACAGCAGTCGAAACAATGCCTGTACCAACACCGGCAATGATTCGTCCAATGACCATCATAGCCAAGTGAACAGCACCAGTCTGAATCGCAGCTCCAACGCAGAGGAGACAAACGCCACCAAACCCAGCCCATCGTCGACCATATTTGTTATTAATGGGGCCAGCGATAAGGGCGAAACTGGCGAATTGACCGGCGGCGAAGATTGCTGTGATGAGACCTTTTTCGCTGGAAGATGGCTGATTGAGGGCTTTGTTGAAGCCGGGGGAGACGTAGATAGTGCTCAGAATACCAATATCATATCTGCAGATGTCAATAACATTGCAATGGATCGCGAAGGCTCGACTTACCCCCAGAAGATTGAACCCATAGAAATGACAAAGATGCTAAAGAAGAGCCAACCGCTCATCTTGCCCTGCGCAGGCACTGCACCCAACTCAGTAGTCATCTTGATAACAAACACTTGAAGATTATGATTGAGTAAGTTGCGAGTGCTCAAGTGTTGATGCTGATGAGTTCCCCGCAAGAAAGTCTGGGGAAGGCATACTTTTTAATCTTTGTCAAATGGCTCGTAAATCTGGGGTACAGAGGTTTGTGGATGGGAAGCAGGGATCCATGGTATGATTCCGCGTTGCGGGGTGCGCTAAAGGTAGAGACGGAGCCTCCGCCTGTTTCTCCTCACTGAAGACGGCGGTTCCGTCTGGGGCTGATCTTCTAGCTTTTAACGAGCTATGCCGTTTCGTGACAAGTTCTAAATAATGGACTGACTATTAGATGCGAGTTTTGGGTCTAGAGATTTACGAAAACACTGTCCATCACTTGACCCGATTCCCTGCCATGACAGTCAACGGCACCAACGGCTGGGATTCCCCGGCCCTCGGCGAACTTAAGCATATCTCGTCAACTCGCTTAACTCCCAGCCTCAGCATTCACGCGTTTTCTATCCTTACAAACCATGAGTTTACTCGGAGCTTCCGTCCGAGCCAGCACCTGACGCTCCAATTCCCGCCTGATCTCGACCCTATATCAGGGCCTCAGAATTTGTCGGATCAAGAAAGGTGTCTTTCTTTTACGCCTTTCCATTTGCAGTATGCTGAGGATGGAACTATCGAGACTATATCGCTAATGGCGCGAAATGGACGCGTTACTGGATTGTTGGGACTTCCAAGACCGCAAGGGCCATTGATCGCGAGGATCGTTGAAGTCAGTGGCGGCTTTCCATCAGAGGTATTGGGGCAAATCAGTCAAGCAGTATGTATTGCTGGGGGTACTGGCATTGCTCCTTTCATCGCTATGGCGGCCGCCAAGAATTGCAGTCGCAGTTGTCGTGAACCGAGGCCCAGCCTCATTTGCAGCATTCGCGGAGATGACTTTGGGGTTATCGAGTATCTCTGGAACCACGAGATGCTTTACCTACCAGATTGGAATTCGGTGCGCATTTTTGTTACCCCCGGGGAAGAAAGTGGTGGATTGACGGCTGGTAAGCCAAATAGCTGGTGGGATCAGCGGTTTAAGCAACTGTTACAAGATCAGAGCGATAGCGATGTCTTCTTTCTTAGAAGGATGGAAAAGGAAGACTTGGATTACGTTGCGAAATCTAAGGGTGGCCCAGTGCTATTTTGCGGGAGCAAGCCACTGGAATGGCAGGTCAAGATGTGGTTTCTTGGGAAGAGAGATGTCCATCGCACAGAGAGATAAAGCCATTTCTGTAAAAGAAAAAATGATGTGCCTCCAATGTCGGCGATTTTCGTCAAGCCCGTCCTGGTACATAAGCATCAAGCTTGCAACTTGTGTTCTGAGTAACACATTCCTTAGTATCAGGTTCGCATGATAAACTCTACCCCTTAAGTCGAAGAGGTGTCTGCATGCTTCATAGCCACTGACCGTTCACCACATGAAATACAACAGTAGCCCGTTGGAGTGCTCTGACACAATCTGCACGGCTCAGAAGGATTGAGAGACCCGTCAATCTTCTCAACTTCGGGGTCGCATTGCACACAACGACGATCGGAAACCCCATGGGTGCATACCCCGAAAACGCCTTCTGCTCTAACCTTAGGTCTTGCACCGCATGAGTCGCAGCCACCAGGTGGCAGGTTACCTCCACACAATCGACAAAGGACCCCATTTGATCCACAGAAACCACAAACAAGACCTTCGCGTGTGCCTTGACACTGAGAACACGACTTGGCCAATGCCCTTGTCTTGGGCGGTTCACCGCAGAAGCCGCAGTTATAAGCCATCGGGCGTCCTCCGCACAATTTACAGACCTCTTTCTGGGATTCAGACACTGGTCTCGCACCGCACATGCCACAACGATAACCCTCGGGTCTGCCTTTACAAAGCTTGCATTGCTCTGACATGGCGTGAGTAGCGTTGCTCAGTAGACCTATCAGAAGAATTAATGTTTGAAATCACACTAGGAGAAGCAAGTGGACCTGAA
This sequence comes from Fusarium beomiforme, assembly GCA_002980475.2. Taxonomy (NCBI): domain Eukaryota; kingdom Fungi; phylum Ascomycota; class Sordariomycetes; order Hypocreales; family Nectriaceae; genus Fusarium; species Fusarium beomiforme. The sequence continues at coordinate 13,427 of PVQB02000337.1, read as the reverse complement.
TTCATTTTGTGAGAACTTTTCTAGGATAATGTAGAGAGATGAAAGCTTGTAGAGAGGATCGCATGATGAGAGTCAGCTAGGCAGAAATCTCACTGCCCAATGAGGCATATGAATATCAGCTCGGTCACATGACGTAACATTCCATGAAGGTTCGAGCTTCCAGTCAGAGGATCTGGTGCCGTACAGGTACTGACTGGTAACGCGTGAAGAACGTGGTCGAAATCGGAGATATGAGAAAAATAATTCAAGAAAAGTCAATTATATAAGTCCAGATAAAATTATCAGCTTCAAATACATCCGATGAAAGTAACATAGAGCTTGCAAGTAATGATTATGCACATTTAATGACAGGTAAGCGGGCTGTCTTTTTCAAGGGTTCCTTCTAGCCAATCAGTTTTGCCATGCAGACGCTGCCGGCTCAAAGTTCATCTTGGCGACTATTTATCGCAGGGTCATTGAAACCGCCAAATCATGGCGTCTTCAGACATCTCGTACTTTACTCAGGGTAGAATAGTAGTAGGACTTACATAGTTGATGCTTCTGCCTATGCCACTGCAACTATAGGTTAGACGAGCGTCTGCAGAACATCATCAGCTTTCGTTCTCAACAAAGTAGATGAAACATGGGAGCAATTTCATGGAAGGAGATTCGAGGACGAGAAATTCGAAAAGAAATCGTAATGCCTAACAATGATACCATGCTATATATATCTATTCATAAACCCGGACTTCAAAAATGCCACCAAAAGTATTCTCATTGCCATTCAGCTCCAGAATCTCAACACCTAGTTCCCTCACAGTCCTACTAGACTCGAGAACAATCTCCCGACGCGACAAGTGATTCTCGTCGTCCAAGTACAGCTCCTTCTCTTCCCCAGAAAGATCCAAGAGCCGCCACTTCTTGACACAGAATGGAATGGTCCTTTCGGGATGACCTCTGAGAACAGACTCAAGCGCATGATCATAATCCGTGTCAAAGTGAACGACAACCTTGTTGACCTTCACCGGAGTATCCCAACTGATCTTGAGGATCTTCCTACCAGAGTCATCTGCGCGGGGAACCCAGCAGTTCGTCCTCTTGGTAGGACGAGGCACACCATTTCGAATGTTCTCAACACCCCAAGCCTTCAGCGGCGGATCCAAGGTTAATGCAAGGTTATGCCCCATGGGTCTGCGAACCGGTGTCCAGCGCTCAAATTCATCCACTCCAACATCACTAGGCGGGCTCTGCGTACACTCATGCTCGACAGTCATGAGAGCCGAGACACGAGTCTTGGTGGTGCAGAGTGCAACAGAATCATTCTGAAGGAAGGATAGGAAAACATATTGAGTCTGCGGGTTCTCAACCTTGAAGTCAATGACGAGATCGTTTTGACCCGGGACGAGAGGGAACTTTGTCTCAGCTAGGATGACCTCTGGTGTATAGTTATATGGCTTCTGTGAGCCTCGAAGCTGGACTGTCAAAGTTGTATTCTCTACCGAGACAGCTGTGATGGAGAACGTTGGAACAGGCCCTTGTGGCAAAGGAAGCATCTGCGCAAGACTTCGAACCAATACCTTTGGCGGTCCATCAGCTGGAAGTTGAGATAGCTCAAACGCTGAACCCTCGATCTTGGAAGCTGAGCGAACAAGATCTTCCGAGTCGATGAGCTTGTACCCAGGAATGAACTGACCAAAGCGCATCAGCTCACGCTGGAAGTTCTTCATGTTGTTCTTGACGAGTAAATCCATAGGATCAACACTCTGCTTCTTGCAAAGCGAAGCAGCGATGCCGAGGGCGTTGGCGTTGGCGCCGCATGTGGCCATGACGCGAGTAGAGGCGAAAGCGACGTGTGATGCTGACATGATGCGGCCTCCATACATGAGATTGGGAATCTCGGAGCAGACCATTGAGGAGAATGGTATTTGGTACACGCCTTTGGCTGTCAGTGAAAGCGAAGTGATATTCGGTGACAAACTTACCCTTTGAGTGCCATTGAGTGCAGCCGTCAACTTCGGAGAAGACGCCATCAGCGGGATGTAGATCAAGCGACCAGCCACCGAAAGACACAGCATCAGAATGATAACGCTGCTCGACAATATCCTGCTGAACCATAATAGTAGGACCAACTGTCACAATTAGCTCTGCTCGCACATACCTCATGGGTTAACTCACTGAACCGTCTGCTTTCTCTCTTGCCAGGGATAGTCCCAACCCACTCGAGCGTCAGATTCTCCGCCTCAGGAAACCTCCCCGAGTTCTTAAAATAATCCCAAACTCCATACACAACCTTCCAAAGCTCCCACTTGATCTGCTCCGTATCATGAATAGTATCAAGTCTCCCACCATACTCAATCCACCAAAGATTGCATCCCATCTCCCTAGTGCTAAAGCTCTTGAAGCGAGGAATTTCACCCTCGACGTCTTTGAGAGCATAGGATGGTGCGACGTACTTGACGGGCTTGCCGGTGTCTTTGGTATAGAAGTAGATGGAGTGCCCGAGCAGATGGCCGTATTCTGAGGAGGGGGCGAAGAGCTCGTTGAATTCATCGCGCTTTTCGGCGCCGATTCTGAAGGGGGCGCCGGCGAGGAAGGATATTGTGCCGTCGCCGGTGCAGTCGATGAATTGTTGGGATTTGATGGTGTATTTGAGAGAGGACTGAGAGTTGAATGCGCTGACGGAGCTGATTCTATCGCCGTCCTTCTCGCATCCTACTAGAGCCGTATTCAAATACAGCTGAATGTTCGGCTCCAATCTCACTTTCTCTAAAAGAATCGTATCAAGAATTAGAGGGTTACCCTCAGGATTCCTGTACAAATTCTCCAATAAGATCTCATCAACTAATCCTCCCTCTCTCGCATAGCGGTTGTTGTTAAACATGTGCGATGTAGCGCCAAGAATCCACAGCCTAACCTCACTAGAGGCATTGCCTCCTAAAACAGGTCTATCTTGAATGAGAGTGACTGACACGCCATTTCTCGCAGCTGCAATAGCGGCGATCGTACCAGCAAAGCCGCCACCGCAGACACAAAGGTCTGAGGTGAGATTGCGGACTTGAAAGTCGCGGCTTTGCGTCGCTGGTTCGCGACGAAGGACTGGGTCGTGGGATATTCTTGCAGGGGCCATTGTAGCGGTTGGTCTGAGTGCTAGCCTGATAGGCAATGGGCAAGCAAGTAGGGTATTTTGTGTTCAAGACAAGCTAGGATGATGAGATTGAAGTGAATGTGTGTAATGAAACAGTCTCTTTTATTAACCTTATTACTCACGCTGAATGATGGCCCCGATGGTGCCGCTTGTAACCAGCCGTTCCTCAGTCTTACGATCCAAGTTAACGGAACCGCCGCAGCCGCTTGACCTCCACACTAACAAGACTTGTTCGGTGGTTCCGTCAGATATTCCACTTTTTCCCCGCAAGCTACCCCGGATAACCACATCAGCCAGAAGAGACCATTCTCGTTCCATCATTCGGCTGCTCAGTCGCTGGTACAACAGTTCTGATGGATACATGACACCTCGTGATGTCTTAGTAGCTCCAATTGAGCCTTTGTTGATACTCTTCGGCTCCAGGTATGCCGAGTGAGCCCATCTCTCCTGCTAGCCTCCGACGGATTAGCGTCTTATAGCGACAGACACAGCTTAGCCGTCAAGCTCAGGCAGGTATCTTCATTCTCTGTATTCACCGAGTTGCTTGTTTTTGTTAATCGCGAGTTCTTGACCAAGCTTGCAATCCATTGGCTAGCTGCACTCAAGCTGCTGCAAGCCCCGCCCACTCGCCAATCTGTGTCTGGTGAGCCATGAGCGAAACTGGTGAGAGCGCCCGAGGACGGCCCTTGAGAAACGTCACCCTCCGAGTCTCGCAGATTTTCTCTGCGTGTACGTTCTGCAAAGCCCGTAAGATCAAGGTAAGAGCTCCCACTTTCCCATTAGGTCTTTGTCTCAATACTCAATGTGCTCAAGTGCAACGGCGCAACTCCAGCTTGCGGCGGCTGCGTCAAATTTGGCCGTCAAGCGACATGTTCCCTCTCAACAGAATCACCAAATCGTGGACGAGATTACCCAACTTATCTTCGGCAAAAGATTGAAGCTGCACAGCAACGACTGAATCAGCTCAATGCCAGACAGAACAATCTCACTTCACCGTCAGATACTGAGAGGTCCAACCGGAATGAATCAGCAGAAACGCACCAGCGGTCTATAATTGACTCCCTAATTGCTGATATCGGAGCATTACCTATCATCGCATGCTCGTATCCATCGGCTGCAGAAGGTCCGACACTATCTTCACTTGTATTGGCTACAGCTAGCACGAACCAACTCTCATCCGCTTTACGGCTCACTCAAACCAACGAGGTCGCGCCATGTTTACCCAAGGAGTCAACAGCACTGAGTCTCGCAAAGCATTACTTTGATCAAGTCTATCCCCGGATTCCGTTCTTCTCTATCCAAGGCTTTTGGGTGCAATTTGAGCATGTTTTCTCTGGCGTTGTTCCTCCTCGTGAGCGCGGACAGGATGGCCCGCCACAGGACCCAGCCAGCGTTCTGACACCGAGCCAAGATGATCTTGATCGCTCTTCGATAAGCCATGGGTATAGCTACTTCACGGTTCTACTAGTACTAGCGATATCAGCTTCGAGTCTATCACGAAGTGCTGACAGTGTTATATCTACTCAAGCTCAGCGACTGTTCCGCACGGCCTTGACATTCCGCGAGTCAGCTATTCTTCCCAATACTATTGTTGGCGTCCAGTCAATACTATTCTTGATCCAGTTCGCCACACTCAACCCTTCGTTACTTGACGCCTGGTATCTCATTGGAGTCGGAATGCGTATGTGCGTTGATCTCGGTCTGCACCAGGATCCACAACCTCTCGACTCCGTCGCTACGAGTTTACTTGAAACAAGACGTCGCCTATGGTGGAGCATGTACTCTTTCGACCGGTCCATGAGTCTAGGCTGTGGACGTCCCACCGAGATATCTGACTCGGCTATCAACGTATCTCTGCCAACCTTCAGAATCGAGACATCAGCGACAGCTGTTGAGGTTCACGGTTATCTACAGCGTTACCGGGCCCTCCAGATCCAGTCAGAGATTTACAATCGTCTCAACAAGTCTCCAGGTCCAGAGGCAGGCAATGCGCAAACAGTTCTTGAGCAGCTTTGCAAGAAGCTGAGTGATTGGAAAGACTCAAGCTCTCAGCTACCGAATAAGACATTAATCGAGAGTGAATGGTTGATGGGTCGCATGCTTCTCCTGAGACCTTGTCGGCTTCTACCTCAGCGTACATATAACGAGCTTCACGAACTATGGCAAGCAGCTGTTGGATTCATTGCGATTTATCGTCGACTTGTAGAGTCCAATTCCATATTTTACGTGCAGATTGCGTGCGAAAAGGTCTACTGGATTGGTCTCATGGCCTTTTACAGTTACTGGCAGCTCCGCACCAGTAATACCGGAGATTTCAATAGCTTGCGTCGCCTAGATGTTTGGATGGTAGTCAAGGATGTCATGTTTATCCTTCGTGCCTTGAGTGAGCGTTGGGAGCAGGGAAAACTACTATGCGGACGCTTTGATATTGTGAGTACTCGTGTACTTGAGCTCTCAGAAAGCGATAGCGATAGCGATAGTATGGCGGTTGAGGTGCCCGTCGAGCTACAAAACTTGGAGCAGTACACAAGCTTGACCGTTGTTTGGGCGTCGAGTAACAAAGAGGGGCATCGGAGGGATGAGCATGCGCTGGACACGAATGAGCTACGGCATTTGGTATCTGAGATGCTGTAATTGAATGCGAAATTTAATTCCTTTCTATACTTCCCTACGGCATAAGGTGACTGGGGTGCTGATACCTCCAGCGGCTGATTCGCAGGATGGAACATTGCTGCCTATTTATGTGGAGTATCAGCTATTGGCCCTCTCATTAAAAGTCATCATTTGCTCATCATCTTTTTTTCCGATCATATTACGTCTCTAGATTACAATGTTTTCGCGGAGAAAGTCAAGAAAACAGGAAATACAGGACTTTTTCGAGTCGTCCGAAGGGGCCTTTCCTCTCTCTGCCGCCATCTGCAATGATGACATCGCCAAAGTTCAAGACCTGATAGCCTCCTCTCCATCTCTAATAGAAAGTGAGGAGGATAGGTACGGCACGCCACTCCATGTCTCTCTGTTCTGCGATAATCTCGAGGCTCTCACTCTACTTCTCGATGCAGGCGCTGATCCACTGGCTGCTTCAAGTGGCACTGATGACCAAGCTAACGCGCTAACAATTGCTGGGAGAGAGGGCAAGCAACCTTTTCTGCACCAGCTCTTGAAGCATACTAAACTGTTTGGAAGCTCTCGCGTCTACAAATGCCTTCAGTACTGCCTCCTGGAGTCTGCATCTTGGGGTCAAGTCGCCAGTGTCGCTAATCTCATGGCCTGGTGGGATGGCTGGACGCTTGAGACAAAGGAATTCGCCCTTAGATGTGCGGCCCAGCGCTGGAAGGTCTACGTCGCCGAGTTTCTCATCGCAAATGTCAAGTTCGAACAGAAAGCCTTGGATGATGCACTTGCGTATGCGATAGATTATAAGGTCTACATGAGCTCGACCAATGAGTACCGTATTGACTACGAAGGCGTTGACTACTTCGAGCAACAGCAGTTGATAAAGCTTCTTCTCCACGCTGGAGCAAACCCAAACACGACACATTTTGGTATCCCCCTTGTTATCCATACAGCTAAGAATGGAAATTTGATTGGTGCTCTGAGCGTGCTCCTTGAAAATGGAGCTAATCCCAATACAGCAGATAATAAGGGAAGGACGGCATTGCATCACCTCGGTGATGCGCAACGTCTCCGTCAAGGAATGTTCACATGTCGAGTTCATGAGGCGGGTATTCGACTTCTGCTCGGCCACAAAGCTGCTGTCATTCTGCAGGATGAGTCGGGCGCCATGCCTATTCATGAAGCAGCTTATGGAACGAACTTGAGGATCCTGCTACTGGAGCTATTCACTATCCCAGTTGACGAAAGGCATAGTGCTTTAAGATTGACGAACAGATATTGGACGACTCTTCTGCACTATGCCGCAGCTGGCGCAAAGCTCGATGTCATCGAGTATCTTGTATCACAAGGACTTGATGTCAACCAAGCCAACGCCAACGGCTGGACACCGCTGATTTGTGCCATCATACCAACATCTTCTGGGTTTTCGAGCGAAGGCAAGTCCAAAAGCATTGATGATGCCATTCAAGCTGCTCAAATTTTACTTGACCATGGGGCGGACCCTTTGGTTACAACCGCCGAGGGTTGGACACCACTACACGCCTTTTCTCTCTTTGTTACTCGAAATGCAAGCAGAAGGGTCTCAGCCATGATTTCCGAGCTCATTTCACGAGGTATCGACTCCAATGCGCGTGCAATCTTCCCGACTGCAACGGGCCGTACTCATCCTTCACCACCTACTTCACCCTGGGGTTACAAATACCATCAGATGATCCAACACCCTGATAAGTATGGCATAGCAATGGTAAGGCAAGGATACACGCCTCTTCACTTTGCTGCTGCGAAAGGATCTGTTGGTATGGCAAAGGCTTTGTTGGCGAATGGAGCCGATGCGTCGTGTCGTGATGCAACAGGTAACTCGGCTGCTAAGATAGCTAAGTATACTTGGTATCTCGAGGGGCAGCTTGAGATTCGTGATGAGATGGTCAAGTTGTTAAGCGAGGCCAATCCGCCTGGTAAGTAGGATGGCGATCTGATTCAGGGAATATAGGTAAGAAAAGGTAATGTGACGTCCATTTTCACCTTATTATCCACGAGAGATTCCCGATTACCAAACTCAGGATTATCAATCAACTCAGAGTACACTTAAGATGCTCTGCTGGGTGGTGATAAGTTTGTAGGCGAAGATCTCAGATGCAAAAACCACACCGAGTATTCCAATAAAACAACATATGAAGAACAGGGAAGTCGGTGAAGCTGCCAAGTTTTTATAATTACAACTCCCCTAGTGATTGAATATTTTTCTCCACCGCGATTCTAGGCCTAGAGTGGAATCTATAGTGAAAACCGTTGCGGCTCCGAGATTCTCTGGTCTTAATATCCGCATTATAGTTCGTCCCGTTACTGAAGATCTATTAGTGCGATCTACAGTAATAGTTCATGCACGACCCTCACAGCATCCGAGATGGCATCTATTAAACCGCCGATGGAGGATCCGAGAGCCCACTCCCTCGTATATCGGCGTTACCAGACCGTCGGTGCTTTGAAGACAATCGGATCCGAGCGGTTCCGGCATTAGTTTTGTTGGTCGCTTCCGCTACCCATCAGATGAGATCCCGACTCCGAAATTTCTACAGTCATTTCATTTTAGTGAGTCAGCTTCGGACATTCAGATCTTGGATAGATGGTTACTTTTTATTCTGTGCCTTGATCATAAAGGTCAGCTCTATCTATGACGACTTGCTCAATTGTTGCAATTGATTCGAGAGTATTCAGATGTCAGGCCCAGACCGCGCCAAAACTGGAAATCTTTGGTTCGATCATTGGTCATGCTGGGAGACTGGGGTATTGCAAAAAGATATGTAGCCCGTGGAGTAACAGGTCCGGGATGTGGGAAGGAAATGACATTCCCTGGCATTCAAACCATAAGGCAAACTAATAAAAAGGTACACCGAGAGCATCGAAATCTGATTTCAGAAACTTCATTCGCCGAAATTCTGCTACTTAACAGCAATCTAATGTGTTAATTATGCCGGGGTTACTTCTCAGCGCGGCCAGTCCGGGGTAACTTTGCTTTTTCCAAGTCATCACAAACTCTCTCCACGATGTGATAGCGCAAGTAATCTTTCGCTTCCCCAAACGCCACAATCAATTTTCATCCCATCTCTCCAATGGATCATCTGATAATGGGCAATTGAGGCCCTTGGTGTTAATACCCCTGCATCAAGGTCAAACAGCCACACTTCACCGGTCGAGCGGAGCCGCATCTTAGCGTACGATGCACAACAGGGGTCTTGTCATCCTTTAGTCCAGAAACAGGGATTTGTTACGAAAGCATCCTCCCAGTGCAGAATTTATTTTATTTGATGCATTAATATTCGTGTACGTCTAATTATTCTAGAAACTAAATAGTGTTTCAGCGGCGGGTATATCATGTGTCGCTGTGATCTAACCAGGAGGGGTATCCGTTAAGAAAATCCATGTCTAAAAATCTTTCGAAAAGGTTCGGCGGAGTTATTCGGCGGGGAATGGTTGAGGATCTTGCTTCAAATGTCGTGTAGAACTTGACTCGCTCTCAAGGTCGTCGTAATCAGTACGATCGCGATTCTCTTTGACGACCTCGATCTGCGTAGTCTTGAAAGTTCTGTGAACTTGAATGCCGTCTTCCTTTCTTTGAGGTAACTCGATATTATCGCCGCCAGCTTCAATGAAAGTCTGGTTACCGCCTGGGAAGACAGAGCCCATCTTCTTACCAGTGGTAGTCTTTCCGCTCTTTTGACCAGAGCGAGATCGTGAGTCGGAGTAGTCATAGCCATTGGGGTTGCTGGCCTTGACGACTTTGGTGATGAGTTCAGCCATGTTCATCTCAATATGCAGTTTGACAAGGTATGTCAAAGGATGGAATTGGAGATAGACGATATCATTAGGAAGAGACATCATAGCAATGAGAAGAACCTTTGACCTTGTCAGTACATTGGAGTAACAGAGGTAGACAGCTAGCTTACATCCATTGTCATCGAGACTGCAATCATGAACAAGTTGACACGGTATAGTCGAGTATACTTGGTAAGGCCATTGGCGATGAGGCGAGACCGAACAAGGTGGATGAAGTAGAAGTTCAACCCAGCATCGACAACCAAGAAGATACACTTTTCAACTCTATCCCAGATAGCGTTGACAGCGATCCATTTTGGACTGATCTGTAACCGGGCGGGAATCCACACGCAGAAGACACTGATGTTGATAGCGAGAAGGGTAAGGAACACCCACAGTTTGAGCTTCCACGCGTTATGCCGGTTGACCATGAGGATCGAGATTCGGTTGATGATAATCTGGAGTAAGGTTTGGATCTGGATGGCCCATAGGAGGACTAGGGTTGTTAGACATGATCTTCTGATCCGACGATATGGACGTACCAATGACAAAGAAGACGGGAAATCCGGGAGGAATGTATTGTCGAAGATAGCACCATGTGATGGCACTCATGATCACACTGCTGGCCATTTCCATCCATACCAAGATAAGGTAGATATTCGTCCTCGTTCCTCGCTTCCATGATTTAATCGTCTGCTTCGCAGCCTTGGTCCCCGCAAAAATCGACACGCCCAGGGAAAATCCCCAAGCGATACTCGCAATGTTCATGTCATTGGTACTCGGCTTATGGAACTCATAGTGATCCGACAACAAAAGGCCACCCATCTTAGCGGGCAAGGAATGTCGATGTAAAAAAGGACAAAGAATGCAGGGACTTCCAGACGAGAATTCCTAGGTGCATGGAGATGCATATATTTGAAAAGAAAGGTGCAGACACTAGCTCGACTCAGGGGCCATGTTGAGGCGTTGCATCTGTTAGAGCGTAGTTTTGCGTCTGGGCCTGGCCCTGGAGTGTTGCGCTTATGCACCGGGATACGGACCGCTGAAGATCTTTTGTGTGAAAGGTTGCAGCCCAGTTGTCCGGATCCCCGGAGCTCATCTCTTTGGGCACTGTGATTCGTGCAAGGTACCCCGCGATGTGAGATGTTGGTTACAGGATATGTATATCCTTGCCTGGAGGAAGGGAGTTGAGCTGCTTGAAGCTTCTCAGGTTCTACAACTTTTTATCTCAACTGACTGCTCTATCTGCTTCTTGCCCATATTCTTAATATTTCCATGTTCTGAAATCAGCATATTCGATCATTAGCTGAATCACTAATCAGAATCTAAAGTCATTCTAAATCATCACTATTGGTAGTCCTCGATTCAAGACCCTGCCCGAGTATTTGCTTTTGCGGCTCCGCATGTTAGCGTCCATCGACACCCAAAAAGCCCAGAACATGATCCCAAGAAGTTAGTCTTCATCAACTCGCACTAAATAAAAGGGGCTTATCTGGCACCAACTCAAAAAAAGTGGCATTGGGATGATTAAACACAGGACGAACTGATTCCGGGCAGATGGTAATAATTTAGTGGCTCAAGCCTCATCGCGTGGTGTTTTGGTCAAAATGCCATGTGCTTACATGGTCAAAGCTGAGGTTCGGCTCCGCGGTGGATACGGCTTCAGCCCTGAGAGTGAGACGCGAGTCAATCTATCGAAGCTTATTTCTGCATAGTTTAGGCCTGTTACAGATGGGAAATCTGCACGGCCGTTCGGAGAATGAGGAAATATGTGCGATACGAGCTGTAGATCTTAATATTATTTCCCTAGGCTGCGGCTCAGATAGAATGACTTTTTGTTATTGGATTCGGCGCATCAACTAACATGGCGATGAAGGAAACCAATCGGAATTTTTGGACGAGACGCGGATGCCATGCCAATTAATTTCAAATTCACGAATGAATTCTTATTACGGATTACTTTGGGTGATCAGATCATGCTAAAGAATCTCTTTTTAACATTGCTCGAGGCAAGAGATTATTACCTAGTATTTCATAATGTCGAGCACCGAATGACACGATAATACAAATCAGGTTCTGGCACTACCTAATAGAGATTCTCTGCGTGCAGCGTTGTTAGTCTTTTAATGTCCTCCAAATCACACATATCGTATGAATGTTCACGTAGGTTATCGCGGGACAGCAATTTCTGTAATAAGCTTTATCATTCAGATAGTAGATGACGCTGCATAACCCGTAACGCTTTAGTTACCCTTGACACGCTGGTCAGGGCTGCCATCCTTCTTCAGGCCACCGTGCTCAGTAGGCTTGTAGTCACCGCCGCTGCTGTCACTGCCTCCGAGACCCTCGCCAGAGCCGGAAGACTTTCCGCCCTGCTCCCCGGCCTTGTGGGGGTCAACCTTGCCGTGGGCGAACTCGCCAGTGCCGACACGTCCGTCGGGCTGACCGTCCTTGCGGAGGCCGTCGTGCTCTGTGAGTTATTAGAAGTGGGATTAAGGGAGAGTGAGGGGGGAAGATGTACCAGTGGGCTTATAGTCAGACATGTTGAAGTAGTAGTAGTTGTTGTTGTTATTGTTGTAAAGAGTTGTAGAGTGTTTGTTATCGAAGATGATGAATTGGAAGCACAACTTGGAGATTTATGCTTCTTTTATAAACATCAATCCTCTCATGTTCGTGATGAGAACACTGAGACATACAAACTCATTAACGTCATGGATCGAATTGATCGAACTGATCGAAAGTCGGTTCTCTATTATTCACCGTAAGCATGTTTGTAGATGTCATTGACTTTGCTTTGTTCATTTACCAGCGCAATGTCGCACAAGAAATTCACGGTCAAATATTGGTGATCATCCAATGCTCACCCCGCATTGGGGCTAGACGATGATGCGGTGTAACAGACAATAATAGCAGCCAAACCCGGGGAAATTGGCCAGAGCATGAAACAGCTGCCATTTCGATGCGTTAATATGATCGAAATGAATTATCTACTTGTCATTGATGAGAGAATGGAGTTAGACAGTCTCATTAATCACAATCAGGGAGATGTTTGCACGGATCTACTAGTCCAAAAGCACCGTTGTTAGCTCAATACCGATCTCAGAAACAAGACTTATGATGGCATAGACTATTTAGTATGGAGCCGCTGATTGGCCAGATCGAGTTTCCCCTGGAGTAGCCGCTAACACAGCCCTATGGTTAACCAGATTTTGGCGATCGCACATGCACTATGACACTTGTATCTCCGGTCCATTTCCTCCGGGTGGCTAACGTTCAACGTTAGACCGATTAACTCAGATTGATGCAAGCACTTTGCAAAGAGAGTTTACCACCTAGCAATCACGGACTATCTCCGCGCAAGCCGTTTTGGGCCTTACTCGTGTGTGCATCGTTAGTTTAGTGAGGCGGTCTGATCATGCCATTGTCGTCACATATTGCTCCACCTACCCGGGACAGCGAAAGATTTAACACGGCAGCGAAAACATCCGATATTTCAATAGCAATGGTGATATGATGTGTACTTGCAGCGCAATTAATTGACTCTAATCTGCTTATCTGAGAGTCTCTGATTTCTTGTCTTGGTTGGAGTTGGGCTGCATTTCTGTCGGGCTTTTAGTCGTCACTGAAAATAATTGTACGTGGGAAGGATTCCTCAACCAATTCCCCAAGATTCTTAGGGATAAAATATCCTCGGTGCCGGTTTTGATTTTCGTGCATATTGAGTGTTGCAAACATTTCAGCTTTGCAATAACTAGGGATAGAATATCGCACTTCGCCGAAGGAGTAATGAAGATATTCGTTATATCAGCAGCCCGACAAACATTCTCTCTACCAACCTCATGTAAAAACTTCGATAACGTAGATGATAAGCGGG